>JARYHS010003130.1:0-38928 GCA_031002005.1 Vandiemenella viatica
TTGGATTTCAATGCTGAGATATATTGCATGGTAGCCTACCTTCAAGGGTAAAACATGGCGCTACCGTAACGGATGTTGGATACAGAGAATTTAAGTTAGTTTAAATTTTTGATAATAGCAGTTGTGGTTAGGTTGAAATGCAGCCTGGACCAATAGTTAAAAGTAAGAAACACGCAGAAAAATATCAACATGTAATAACGTGGGCGGTAATAACATTTATGGGTGATAACTTGTAACGAGCTACCCATATTTCAAACAACTTTATACACTTTTCATACCTTTAGCGGCTTCATATGCACCGTTTTATGAAATAATATGCATTTAGGAACGTGTGTAGTAAATTTCAGACCGATAGCACATTTACTTCTTGGGACCCTGACGTTGTGCTCGAACCGATGGCGGTCATCACCGTATTACAACTCGGATAAATATTGCGTGTTTGTCAATTTTGTGCGTCTTTTTTACAAAGAAGTAGAGATGAAAAGGCATGAAAACATTACAACAAAGGATGAAATCAACATTTTAAGAGACTGTCACTAATTTTTTCAACGTTGGCGGCATGTAACGGCTGTACGTCATGTCATATTTCGGCATTTTTAATTAAATTCCTGGCGACTTTTCCGGTTTACATGATCGCAAAACGTGAAGAGGACATCATAATGAAGCGAATGGTGTAAATTTCAACAGGTTAGTACAAGTATTTCGCAGGTAACGAAAGTGGTGCAGTTCCCAAATAAAACTTTGTGGTTTCTATAAGGATCATAATTTATTGCACAAACTTTAATTTCTCCTTCCATTAAAAGCTGGAAAATGAGTGATTCATTAGTAGAGTATTCTAAGAAAATTTATGAACACAAGATTAGTTTCTTTGCCTCCTCCAGAGAATATAGACTTCAATTTTTCGTTTGTTTTATTTTTTTGCCAAATTCTCTGTTCGAAAATGACGTCCGTTTTAATTTTTTTTTTTACTAACTATTTTGGTAAGTGTGTGTCACAATTTATTTTATTTAATCTCACCAAATTCGTACTCAATTTCGTTGTGATCTAAATGGCAAATCTGGAAGAATTTTTTTGCTGTTTCATTATTCTGTGATTTGTAGCGTATGGCATTTTTGAAAGCAAACGTGCCTTGGCAGGTGTAGAAATTATTTACCGATTTTATTCTCTTATCAGACATTAACGTGGAAAGGCATGAACTGTTAATGTATTCTGAATAGTTTCGTTTTGTTTCGGTTAATACGTTAGGTTCGGTTTTCATACTGATGTCAGAGAGTTGTTTTATTCATATTTTAACATGATGCAATTGATTCAATAGTAGAAAAGGTTCCTGAAAAATTAACAGTAGTAATTCGTGGTTGTAATTATTGTGCGAAGTATAAACATTTATTGTTTAGAAAGGCTTTCACGGTTCAAACGACGTTCTTTCTTCTGTGCGCTTTCAGAAGCTATGGATTTAGCGTATAGAACCCGGTTATAGGTCAATCGCTTTTCTCGGTGCAGGTTACTTTCATTTGCTCTAGCTATTTCATCTAGTTCTCTTTGACGTTGCAGACGATGTTGTCGGTCTATTTCACTCTCATTTAGCCGAATATTATTTCTGAAAGCAATATTTAACTCAGCTAAAACATAATATTTTTAAATGCTGATATGGAGGATTCCACGTTAACCGTGGTACCGAAAATTTAAATGGGATATATAACAGTTGTAACGTTAAGAAAGCTGATATTATAATCATTATGTGTAATTTTTTTTGGCGATTTTAAGTGTAAACTTTGCCTGGGATTATATAGCTAGGTATAAGCTTTGTTAAGGATGTATCTGTGGATTTAATGAAAAATATTCTTTCCATGATACTTAACTAAAAAAAGTTTATTTTTAAATGTGGATACCGCGGATTGCAACATAACCACGGTGCCATAAATTTATGTAAATATAGCAGTAATCTACGACTTAGTCCTCTTGGAAGTGTGCTGAAATATAAAAATTCGTTACCAATAATCACAGCATCTCAATTTTTCTGATTTATTTATTTTTTGTTGTTTTTTATTTTTTGTTGTTTGGATATTGGTTTTATTTTATGTTGATACACCATGAATTATTCCTGCTTTAAAATAGAAATTTACGTGAATTGGAGCTACTCTTGATTTCAAATCGTCGTATCATTACTGTCATTATTTCAGTCAGATATAATTAATCCAAAAATGTCGATGTGATCATGGTACAGTTTATGTAGTAACGTGCATGTAACTGAAACAATTATTTCTGAGTGGCAACATTATCGCAAGTTGTGAATCGCTTGAAATGCAACCTGACAGCTGATATGATGCTTTGTTATAGGCCTAAGAGACGATGCCTGCAGCTTTATAATCTACGCGGTGTAGCATTAGGATATGAAACATTTTTAATTTAAGTTTCTTTCAATATAGCCGTATTTTCTATGTAATTATTTCAGTCGCATGTAAGTACCTGGCGAAACAACCGCCTGGACCAGATGACAATTGACTCGTTTTGTTTAGCATCAGGACATAACGGGTTTAGTTTTAAAATTTACTGCGGTGTAGAATAGAATTTTAGGATGCCTAGTTATATTTGAAATAAAAATTCGTTACCAATAATCACAGCATCTCAATTTTTTCTGATTTATTTATTTTTTGTTGTTTGGATATTGGTTTTTATTTTATGTTGATACACCATCAATTATTCCTGCTTTAAAATAGAAATTTACGTGAATTGGAGTTAATCTTGGTTTCAAACCGTCGTATCATTATTGTCATTATTTCAGTCAGATATAATTAATTCAAAAATGTCAAAATGGATCACGGTACAGTATATGTACTAATGTGCATGTAACTCAAGCAATTATTTCTGAGTGGCAAAATTATCGCAAGTTGTAAATCGATTGAAATGCAACCTGGACAGTGATGACAGCTGATATGCTTTGTTATAGGCCAAAGGGACGATTCTTTTAGCTTTATAATTTACGCGGTGTAGCATTAGGATCTGAAATTTTTTTATTTGAGTTTCTTTCAATATATCCGTATTTTCTATGTAATTATTTGAGTCGCATGTACCTGAATTTTCGGATGCCTAGTTATATTTGCACGTTATAGCCACGAGACATATTAATGGAATAAAGTACTTCCAAATATGTGCAATTCCGCACAAGTCATTATGAAAGAAGTATGTTCTTATTACTTGCTGATATTTATAATAGCTGTTTTTCAGACATCGCTCTTCGAGAAAAAACTGAATTTCGTATTAAGTATTGGCTTATTGTGGCTGTATTGTACAGAATTCACGTAGCAATTTTGTTCCAGAGACAAACTGTATAACAGTCTACCAGAGACAATACGTCTTCAATATTTGTAATACAACTTTTTCGTAATTCAACAGACCTGTTACGATTCAAGTAAAAGATGATTATACTTGATTCACGTATTCTTTTTATTTTGAAGTACTGCGGTCCAGAAAAATGAATCGCAGAAGTAAAAAAAAAAAAAAAGGAAATCCTAAATTTTGTCAGGTCTCTTTATGAAAGGAGTGACCGTCTGAATGTGTATAATTATCTGTGGTCTACAGTTTCACATTTCTGAAGTTTTTTACTGACTTTCTTCTTCCCATGGTACATATTAGTCGTTAGCTACTTCTGCAGATGTTGATCAGCAACATTAGCTTTAAAAATTTGGAAAAACCATGCAAATTGATGCGGTAGTTTTTGCGTTATTAGAGATCAAGCCTCACTACAAACGCAGCTTGCTTACAGATTTATAATAGTATAGATAAACAGTTTAGCGGTAAGAACTTTTATTCGTTAAAGAACCATTTGGGTGGCCGCGAAACTATTTTAAAGGTATTCGTAAACGGTAATTTATTTACAATAATAAAGGAATTCACATCAAAAAATCCTCTTAAATTTTCATTGCTAGCAGGAATTTTAATTTAATATAAACACAATATTTTGAAAAAAGTGTTTACATCATAATTTATTTTTGTTTAACTAATTAGTTTCCCGAGGGCATTTCTATCATTAGCGTGGCGCCACAATCTGATGATGAATTCTTTTAGAACTCGACGAAATAAATCGATTTTTTGGTGCTGTGCAAAGTACGGCCAGTAGAAAAAACTGTTATTTCTCGATGAAAATGTGATTAACGCATTCCTTAGGCATTTCTATTTAAGAAAAAGTGCACGCGAAGCCAGTAAAACAGGTAGGAAAGAAGTAATATAGTGAAAATCGTCGGGTTACGTGCGGTATTAGCCGATGTGTAGCAGCCATTTTTACCGCGAATGTAATATTCCTCAAGCTGTACACATGTTGATTTTCAAATAGCTGTATTGGTGGACGTTGTGGTTAGGTTGAAAAGCAGCCTGGACCGGAATTACGACTAATATTCCGTAATCCGTATAGTGGATTTTGAACGACTTTGGAGGCCGCCATGCCGCATTCTGATTATAAATAATGACATCACACACGGACGAGACGTCTATTACCGCTAATCATATATATTATTTCTATAAAGTATTAACGTGCTAAGGTTAAAATGCGATCTGGATCAGAAAGAAAAATTTCTCCATAGCAAATTTAATGATGAATTCGTATATAATGAAAATAAAGATTACATTCTTTTTCAAATCTCGTTTAATTCTCCAGATATTATATCTTAAATGTCCGGTCTGGACCAAATAATTTTATCCACTGAAACCAATACATCCACATGGTGAAAATACACTATAGGTGTTTTATTTTCTTGCTAGTGGTTGTTGTTAGGTTGAAGTACGACCTGAACCAGAAGAAACGTCTCCAAAAGCTCTAGGATCAATACCTATAATTGATTTTTAACCAAGCGAGATATAATTTTTTATTTTATATACATATATTCGATTTTTCTCGTCGAGTCCTACAAAAATTTATCATTAGATTTTGTGCCCACGGTAATTTTAGAATTGCCAGTCAATCTTTAAACAACTATTTCCATTAATAGTACATTTTGATAATTCAAACATTGCTAAGTATCCATGTCAATTAGCGGCTGTTCTATCATCACCGAGGCGCTACAAACTGATGAAATCTTATAGAACTCGATTCAAAAAATCGAAAATAAAGAATTAATTTTTTTGTTATATCGCTTGGTTTTTTAGATATAGCATGTCCAAAATCAGTTATAGGTACAGTTCCTTGTGCATTTCTGGGACGTTTCTTTTGCCCCACCGAGAGTGATGGGTGAACGGTTAACCTTCTGGCCTCGCATTCGGCACGACGCGGGTTAGAATCCCCGTCTGGGCATCCAGATTTGGGTTTTCCATGGTTTCCCCAAATCACTCCAGGCGAATGCTGAGATAATTCATTCAAAAATGCCATGGCTGAATTCCTTCCCATTCCTTCCCTCCAGGGCCATCCCACCTCTAATGACCTTAGCCTGTCGACGAAGTGTAAAGCAATAAGTAAAAAAAATTAAAATAAAAATAAAAAGTCTTCTGGTCCAGGCGGTATTTCAACCTAACAACAACCACTAGGAAAGAAATAAAACATATATAGTGCCTTTCCAAAGTGTAGGCACAGTGGTCTTCCCGATTTTTTTTTTTTTTTTGTCTGGGCTGTACCTCCTCAGTTTTCAGATAAAATATATCTAGAATCAAGCAAAATATATATATATATATATATCTTATATATAAAAATCAATGTTTGTTTGTTTGTATGTTCGTCTTCTATGCGTTCCTGTACCATTTATCAGATTGCAATGAAACTTTGGAGAGTTTTCGAGTGTGCGCCTGCGAAGGTTCTTGCGAACAAAAAAATTCCAAAAAGTCGCCACCTATTCCCCATAACACCCCATAGTTTAGGCAAAACCACATTTTTTATCCGATTTAGATAGGAATTTGTACACTTATACTTTAAAACAAACATAAAAATACTGCCTACATACGGTTTCCGAATATTAATCCCCTCGCCCCATATCCACCCCCATACTTTAGGCAATTCCACATTTTTTATCCGATTTAGATAGGAATTTGTACACTTATACTTTAAAACAAACAGAAAAATACTGCCAACATATGGTTCCCGAATATTCATCCCCTCTCCCCCTTTCCAACCCCATTACGTTTTCACCCCATAATTTAGGCAAACCACATTTTTTATCCGATTTAGATAAGAATTTGTACACTTTTACTTTAAAACAAACAGAAAAATACTGCCTAGGTATGGTTCCCGAATATTCATCCCCTCTCCCCCTTTCCAACCCCATTACGTTTTCACCCCATAATTTAGGCAAACCACATTTTTTATCGGATTTATATAAGAATTTGTACACTTACACTTTAAAACAAACAGAAAAATACAGCCTACGTATGGTTCCCGAATATTCATCCCCTCTCCCCCTTTCCACCCCCATTACGTTTTCACCCCATAATTTAGGCAAACCACATTTCTTATCCGATTTAGATAAGAATTTGTACACTTATACTTTAAAACAAACAGAAAAATACAGCCTACGTATGGTTTCCGAATATTCATCCCCTCTCCCCCTTTCCAACCCCATTATGTTTTTACCCCATAATTTAGGCAAACCACATTTCTTATCCGATTTAGATAAGAATTTGTACACTTATACTTTAAAACAAACAGAAAAATACAGCCTACGTATGGTTTCCGAATATTCATCCCCTCTCCCCTTTCCAACCCCATTACCTTTTCACCCCATAATTTAGGCAAACCACATTTTTTATCCGATTTAGATAAGAATTTGTACACTTATACTTTAAAATAAACAGAAAAATACAGCCTACATATGGTTTCCGAATATTCATCCCCTCTCCCCCTTTCCACCCCCATTACGTTTTTACCTCATAATTTGGGTAAACCACATTTTTTATCCGTTTTAGATAAGAATTTGTACACTTATACTTTAAAACTAACAGAAAAATACTGCCTACGTATGGTTTCCGAATATTTCTCCCCTCTCCTCCTTTCCATCCCCATTACGTTTTCACCCCATAATTTGGAGAAACCACATTTTTTATCCGTTTTAGATAAGAATTTGTACACGTATACTTTAAAACAAACAGAAAAATACTGCCTATGTATGGTTTCCAAATATTCATCCCCTGTCCCCCTTTCCAACCCCATTACGTTTTCACCCCATAATTTAGGCAAACCACATTTTTTATCGGATTTAGATAAGAATTTGTACACTTATACTTTAAAACAAACAGAAAAATACTGCCTACATACGGTTTCCAAATATTAATCCCCTCGCCCCCTTTCCACCCCCATAATTTTTTCACCCCATAATTTAGGCAAACAACATTTTATATCCGATTTAGATAAAAATTTCTATACTTATACTTTGAAACAAACAGAAAAATACTGCCTACGTATGGTTTCCTAATATTAATCCCCTCTCCCCCTTTCCAAACCCATTACGTTTTTACCCTATAATTTAGGCAAAACACATTTTTTATCCAATTTAGATAAGAATTTGTACACTTATACTTTAAAACAAACATAAAAATACTGCCTACATATGGTTTCCGAATATTAATCCCCTCGCCTCCTTTCCACCCCCATAATTTAGGCGATACCACATTTTTTATCCGATTTAGATAAGAATTTGTACACTTATACTTTAAAACAAACAGAAAATACTGCCTACATATGGTTTCCGAATATTCATCCCCTCTCCCCATTTCCAACCCCATTATGTTTTTACCCCATAATTTAGGCAAAGCACATTTTTTATCCGATTTAGGTAAGAATTTGTACACTTATACTTTAAAACAAACAGAAAAATACTGCCTACGTATGGTTAACGAATATTCATCCCCTCTCCCCCTTTCCAACCCCATTACGTTTTTACCCCATAATTTAGGCAAACCACATTTTTTATCGGTTTAGATAAGAATTTGTACACTTATACTTTAAAACAAACAGAAAAATACTGCCTACGTATGGTTTCCAAATATTCATCCCCTCTGCCCCTTTCCAACCCTTTACGTTTTCACCCCATAATTTAGGCATACCACATTTTTTATCCGATTTAGATAAGAATTTGTACACTTATACTTTAAAAAAGAGAGAGAAATACTGTACACATTAATTTCACAAAAACTCAATCCCTCTCCTCTCTTTCCACCACCTTATTTACCCCCTCTTCCCCATAACAACCCATAATTTAAACAAACCCGCAAACCGTACGTCCGTTTACGGTGAAGCTTTGGTGAGTTGTTGACGGGATGACGGAGAAGGTACCTGTCAAAAAAAAAAAACCCACCCCTTCTCCCCATAATTTAGACAAAACCACATATTTCATCAGATTTCAATGGAATTTGCACACTTATAGTTTGAAACAAACAGAAAAATACTGCCTGCACATGTTTTCCAAAGCGCATCCCCTCTCACCCTTTCCAACTGAGAATGAATGAAACAGCAGTTTAAGATTTATGGTATATGCTAAAATTTAATTGTTAGATTTTCCTTGTATTGAAATTATTTGTTTATCTCTGAAATAAAGTTTATTAAACATGATAAAAGGTCTATTTATGCATTCTATTTGCAGTTATTTAACATTTACTTCATCTAAATTAGTTCAGAATAACTCGTTAAACAATGTCAGTTTCTGGTATTAAAAGTTTACTTTTACATGAGGTTACCTATTTCCTACTAGAATATCGTTGATTTAATGCCATTTATATATTATTTACATTGGTTATGGATTATTTATTCACTTTAGTGTATGGAAAGTGTTGTCAACTCGATTTTACGTGTGGTATCGGATACTACTGTTAACCTTAAACTTGGCCGGAATCTAACTAAATCTTGAAAATAGAGTGAGGGATACCTTACAAATAGTTCGTCACAAACTCTAGCTACACCTGCATTCTTATATTTAACTTTCACATGATCCACTTCTTGTATGCCTTTCCAAACAGTCTTCTCAAAATCAACCCAGTGTTCCCCACTGTCTAATTTAATCCGTAAGTTACCTTCTCCACAGTCTACCAAAGCCTTTACTTTTGTAAGCCAATCCATGCCTAAAATGCAATTAACATTCAACTTAGGGACTACATACATGGGTATTTCTACATTTACAGTCCCCATACAACCTTCCATCAACATTTCCTGCTTAATTCTCTTACTACGAGAACCAGTAGCAGTAATAACTGTCATACTACTAACGGGTAACACTTCAATTTGATTGGTGCTTTCAATTTCATTAAATAATCCCTCAGCAAGGCAAGAAACCTGTGACCCAGTGTCAATAAGAGCATCTATTTGTTTATTAAAAGCATTGATTTGCACTATGGGAACTTTATCTAAAACTTCATTCTTACCCTCCACCTCTTCCAATAAATCTTCTCGGGGATTATTCATAAAAATGGTATTAACTCCATAGCAGTTAGTACCTGGACCCACATTCTTGTCCACCACTGCGGGGCCCATAACAGGGGTGGTCTTTAGTTTGCCTGCCCCCCATGCTGCCTTTCCCTTCAGATTGATGGTTCTGTTCTCTCACTCCCCCATTATCATTCCTCCTTGCGTAATTATCACGATCCCATCCCCTAGATCTACCATCCCTTGACCCATTACCCCTTCTAGGGGGACTCCTGCTGCCCCTCCTCTGGTGTTGATGGTGGTAATGTTGTTCATTGAATGACTCCTGGGCATCCAAGCGTCTCAACAATTCAGAAACTCTATCCACATTTACTACATCCAAAGTGGCAATTAAATTTCTTGTTTGCTGAGGTAGCCTAGCTCCTATCAAATCAATGAATTCCTCCTCTCCATAAGGATGGTCTAAGCACTTACAACGGATCCAACATTTATGAAAAAAATCATGTTGAGTTTCCCGACCAGGTTTATAGGGCCTTCCAGTCATCAACTCTCTCTTTTCTTGAATCTGCCTGCTTGTCGACCAAAAATGTTTCAAAAAGTTTTCTTTAAACAGCTTGTAGTCAGTCACTTCCCTAGCTTGTCTATCACCCCATGTCCTAGCATAAGACTTTAGATGTTTACCCACAAGTGCAATCTTCTTATTGTCGGGTAACAAATTAAAATAGTCTGATCTTTCAAAATTATCTATAAATTCAATAGGGTGAAGCCTCCCACTATCATCATAGAATTCAAATTCTTCCTTAATGTCAGCACTAACAATTGTGTTACCTAGTGTGGGAGCTTGACTTAACTGTATCTGCAACCCAGTAACCCTTTTCTCTAACTGAGTTATATTGCTTTCTAATCCCTGCTCCAACTGTTTCTGCTGCTGCACCAATGTATTAATATTTAATCCCACCTCTTGTCTCAACTCGTTGACCCTTTGAGCAGATTTACTGTCACTGGTTTCGAACAAACTCACATATTCCTCCTTCATCATATTACATTCTTCTCTGACTCCCTTCATCTCCTTGCTATATTTGCAGTCTACTTCATTAATTAAATCAACACATGCATCTTTAGTGTCTCTACAAATTTGGTTAACCTTTACAAAATTCTCCTGACACTCTACAACAGCTTGTTCCAGTTTCGAATTTAAATTATTGACATCCTCCTTAAATTTAGAACTAAAACCTTGAAATTGCATACAGATTTTCTTATCAAAACAATCAGCCAACTCAGAGAATTTGTTCTCCAAATCCAATTCCTTTTTTAACTCAGAAAACTTACAGTCTAATTTATTATCAATTTCAGAAAACTTACTATCAAACTTACTATTCATTTCAGAGAATTTCCTATCGAGATTTAACTCATTTTTAAATTCAGAAAATTTGCTATCAAGATTTAACTCATTTTTAAATTCAGAAAATTTGCTATCGAATTCAGAAAATTTTGCATCAAATTTGGCTACAAAAGACTCTAGAAAAGCTTGCAGGTTCTGACTATCAGCCATTTTTAGTAATCAGCAAAATCAACATAAAAAACAAAATTAAGAAAATTTAAAATCTTTCCTATCTGCCACACAATAACAAGCAAAAGAAATCACTTGAATATTCAATGCAGTACTTACAGTTATTCCTCAATTTTGTATCACATTAAATTTCGCTTAGAAGCACTTATTTAACCATTAAACACCACACTGACTTCAAACACTTAACCACACTTTTCACAATTCACTGTAGGAAGACGATTTTGAGGCCGAAGAAAATCCACTCGTCGTCGGAAGATTACAGCCGATTCCCGCTGGAAAATCTCCGCCTTAGGCCGAAGAAGATTCGCTTGCCGTCAAATCCGTGTCGCCTGTACAACCTCTACGTGTCGTAGCCGGCAGTGGCGTAGCTAGATCAACAAGGGCCCCGGTGCAAAAAAAAATTATTTTGGGCCCTCAGGCAAGATGGGCAACCTTTTTTTTTGCTTTGTGTTGCTGGTAAGGGCCCCCTGAGCTAAGGATGGGGCCCTTGTGTTGTGCTTAGGGGCCCCCTGAGCAGTGGTTGGGGCACCCCTGAGCAGTGAGGGACTTCCTGTGTCTCAGGGGCCCCCTTAGACGACTGTAGAGCTAAAAAATAGGTCGCCAGTTTGGGGCCTCTGAACTGCGCTTGGGGGCCCCCAGACGTATGCTTGCGGGCCCCCTGATCGTAGGGGCCCCGGTGCACTGCACCGCCTAGCCCCATAGTAGCTACGCCCCTGGTAGCCGGTCGAAATTTTCTCGCAGGTTATGTTCGCTTATCGCCGATAATTCGTCGCAATTTTCTGCACATTCTTTTTAGAAGATAAACATCCCACAGATGTTTAAGAACTTCTCGTCCTGTCACGGTCGCCATATTAGGGTTCTTTCGGTGGTTTACATACTGATTAATTAATTAAAAAGTCCACCAAACAGGTTAATTTTGAAGAGCTGTTTTATTTTGATCAAATCAAAACAAGTCAGCGATATTCACAAGCATAGTTACAATCCAAGGATGCACTTCTGAGTCGTCGCAAATAAAATCTTTGTGAACTTCACTGAATACTGTCAACTAAACTGACTTACTAACTGAATAACGGAATGAATATCTCTGTCCAGGCGATCTGTTTATATAGAGTCTATCGAAATTACGAGAATTCTTCAAAGGCATCCGCCCGATATTTCTCGATCATAAACAATCACTCAAACAATCTAACATATAAAAAACAATCGGAATTAATACAAAATTAATTAACAACATTACAAAATGATCAGAAATGGTAATTATAGATACTTAAATACAAAATTATTTACAGAAATCCTTTCAAATGGTGGAAAATTGTCCTGTAGACATCGTAACTTACATTAATACATGGACTTACAAACTTTTAAGAAATTCTCTTGCATCATTCGGTTCTTAAACATATTAAATGGTCTTTAAATAATTTTCTTATATAAAACAAAGTCTATATACACTTATTTACAAGAAATTACAAAATAAACATACCAAATCACTTTCAATCAGACTTTAGCTCACTACAAATACTTCATACAGTACAATGCTATTCAAAATTCAGGTATAAGGGCTATTACAATATGAATAAGAAATTGTGCAGTTACCATAAAAAAAAAAATATGTACAACAAAGTGAATAAAGACCAAAGTGAGAAATTAAGAAATTCTCAAGGAGATCTCTATACAAATTAAATCTGTACTGAACTATAAAATTAAGTATACTGGCCATCAATCCAGTGATTCCATACTTGCATGTGCTTCAAAATTTTTAAGATTATATTTAGTGCTAACTTGTGGGTTCACAAAGTTTTTGGCTAATAAATTAGAACCCGTCCAAGATTCTAAAGACAGACAGTTGTAATACAAATTTGATTCATTTTGTGGATAAGATGCTGAACATCACTTTTTTCAAGGACGATCTACATATTAATTTGGATGCAGGTGCAGTTTTTACCAATGTCCCAGTCCTTGAAATAATAAATCAAGAATTTAATGGTGAATCAATATATTTTCCTTCTGCTTCGTGCACATGGACCATGGTGTGTATAGAAATGCTTTATCCTTTTTATTTTCTTAGCAGATATTAACATGGATAAGTAAAAAATGTAAATTTTATATTAAAAGTTTCCTGTCTTTTAGTTTTTACCTTAGATTAAGTTTTCATACTGAGGTCTAATTTTTTTATTTTTTTATTTATTTATATTTTAACGCAGTTTAACGTATGAAATATAAGAAATTAAACACACCTGAAACATTATCAGTAATGGTCCAAAAAGTGCATACCAAGAAGCAATTACCCCTTTGGTCAGAAATTTTTATGCCCTTTTCTGAGGACATTCCTTTCCATAAAAAGTGCTAATTGAAGGAATTGAATTTTATCTTAGATATAAGGCAACACAAAATGTACTGTACACAATAATGTTGGCAATACAGTCGGCAGCCACATATCTTTGCCCCCACCGTACCAACTGCAGCAACGAATATAAAGTTGCTGCTAAGTTTTTATAATACCATTTTGTACTGGTAGGCCTGAGCTAAGGGAGCTGCTGCTATTAGGAAGAACTCTGATAGCATGGACTGTGAAACAAGAGTTGAAATGATTTGTGTCATGGGTGATGGCATGGGCAGCTACCGGGTGCTTTGGATTCTGTGTGAAAACAGTCTGACAGTGGTCATTTATACTAATGGAAAATGGATTTGCAGTTATATATATAAAGTTGCTTTCCTGTTGCTGAATTTAATACTTCATGTGGATGAAAGTAATTCCTACTTTATCATGATCTGCGAGCTGTGGAACAGGATTAAAACTAATATTAAGTGGAATAACATAACTTGTTAAGATACATTTTTAATCTGATTTGCTTCGACTGATGCCCTATTACTGATTCAGTTATTTCAGCCATGCATAAGGTATTCCAAATGTATCAACCATTCAGTCTTTATTCAACTAAATTATGGGTGATGTAAAAGAAAGATATAAGAACTTGTGAAGATTTTAATTTCATGTGTTTACACTGAACCCATATCAATGGTTGCATTATTTCACATCGTTTCTGACTGTCCTCTTCAGGTCTACAAGGGAACAATGGCGGAAAAACATGATGTGTCGATAAGTGCAGTTGTCTGGATTAAAACATTAGATCGTGAGATATGAAATTGTAAAAGCTTGTGATATGTATATTTCCTATTGTGTACCTTATTAAATAATCATACAATAAATAATAAATAAATTTTTTCAGTAGAGTGTAAGTAATTCTAATGCATTATGTACGTAAATGATAACCAAAACATGTTCATTACAAATTCAGGGTTATGAGCATTATGAAATAACAACTATATTTAACTAAGCAACTAGGAAGTAATGAATTACCAGAAAATTGCATTCAATCCATCATTTTTGATAGGCTTAAAAGCTAGTAATAATTAAACTAAAAGTAATCTGAAAATAAAAGAATATTATGATAAAGGTGAGGAAATAAACTAGCAATACAAAAGCAAAATTACTTAATTTTGGAAGTACTCTCCTTGTGTAAAATACAGTATCTACGCCTTCATTTATCATTAATCCAGTATCTTAAATGGTACCTTTGTTTCAGGTTGGAAGGCACTATTTTGATCCTCAGTCAAGCGTAAGCGTCCATCAGTATCGTCTAGAATTGTGGCCTGGATACATTACATCCATACGACAACATGAAGATGATATACTCATGTGCACTGAAATATCGCATAAAGTTATGCGCAGAGAGAATGTACTTGACATACTGTTGGAATGTGCAAGGAATAATCCTTCAGAATACCAGGTCTTGCTCTGTGTTTAACACAGAATTTTTTCCTTTCTCTTTGGTTTTACAATTTTGCTAATTTTCTACTTAAATAATTGTTAGCATGATAATTTAGCGGCAGACAATTTCAATGTTTACAGCATTATTCCAAAATCAATCGAAAGCATCCTCAAGTTATTGTATGTTGCAGTCTGTTACTCCACAGTTATTTGTTAAACTGATAAACTATTGTTCAAACAGATGCAGGTACAACTGTTATTGATGGTTTATTTATCCATAGGCCTTTTGTGCCTCTTTTTGAAGTATCGTCAGAAATAAAAAATTTATTTGAAAAATGTTTATAGTGTTGTAAATATTTGCATGGATGGTTTCTGATCGTATTTAAAAAAATGCTTTTAGGTGTTAGATATATTTAACAATGATGTTGTGAGGTGTAGTACTTGGTAATCTTTGCTTTTGCATATCATGTTTCTTTTAGTACTGTGCATAATTATATTTTTGGCTGGTTCATGTGAAATCTTTCTTTGTTATTTCAGGAGTATATTGTTTGTGCACCTTTTGACATTTTTGTGACTATTATTATCATGTACATCTTCCAGCATAGGTGAAATCTGGAATAGATTTTGAAATCACCATCAGTAGTTCCCAGCCACTGACTGTGTCCGCGTTGTGCATGAGCCTCTCCATTTTCTTGTTTCTTCCAAACACTACCTTGGCCTAGTCCTCTCTTCTCTTCCAAACACACTCCACTCCTCTCAGTCATCCATCCATTGATCTTCCTGTAGATCTTTTATCATGGATTTTTATTTCATGGATTTTCCTTGGTATTCTCTGCTCCTCCACTCTCTTTACATTCCGAAGCCATCTTATTCTGGCCTTCTTTATCATTTCCTGTCATAATTTCGTTACCTTCATGTTCTGTTCCATCCTCACTGCCACCTTCTTCATTATGTCGTCCATGATTTAAAGATTCTCAAATATCACCTCTAAATGATGATGTTGGAAGACATGAGAGTATGTATACTGGAAAAGCCTTCTTTCTTCCACAGGAAAGTAATATGTGCATTTATTAATGTGTTTTAACATTTTTAATGTGTGTGGTGAGTTATAGAAAAAAAGCAGATGGTGTTTGGTTACAAATTCAAATTCCTGTAGAGTGCATTTAAACTGTTCATTCCCTTTGGCTCTTTTTGTGTGTGTGTGGTAGCTTTCATGTTGAGTCAGAATATTGGATTTGATGTTGTTTATCTATATTTATGCGTGTGAGCAGGTAGTTATTATCCAGGAGTTGTTTAGAAAAAATCAGATGAGTTGTATTTTAATGATATTAAGGGTTCTTTATGTTGGATCTGGATCTATGTTCTTTAGTTGTGAAATTTGGTTATGTTTATTGCATGTATTTACCTTTTCCATCTGAGTAATAATTTTCTGTTTAATAATGCAGTTGTATTTTGTATTAGTTTACTTTTTTCATGGCGTTGTTGAGGTTTTATTTTGTTTATTTGATTCAACATGAACTTGATTTCTGCCTGTTTGTTATAAGTTATTTACTGAGGTGTCTAGTAGTTGCTCTGTTGTGAGTTTCCTGTCTATCTGTAATGTGTTTTTGGATAATGGTGTGTCAGGGACTATGCGGGATACTGGGGTTGGTATCGGCTTCATCACCTGAACTCGAAGTCTTCCAAAAGTAGTCAAAGTACTGAAAAGTTCTATTACCGTGTTAAACCATGTAGGATGCTAACTGTTAAAAAGACCACAGTCGCCGCTTACATCTTTACCTCCTGTAAGAAAGGTGCTATTGTAGAAATGAAAGTCTGAAGTTGAATAACTGAAATATAATCTTGGAAATTTTCACAAAAGTTACAAAAGTTCACAGTTAGCAAAGGCAATCGGAGAGAAATCGTTCACCGAAAATCACAAGTTATGAAACAGCAAAACTCGCACTACCCCAAGAATGAAATTGAAAGTTGGAAAATCACATGTCGAAAACTGTTAAGTCGCCACATTATTCATGGTGAAATTTGAAAATGGCGACTATCGCCCATTATGGTAGAACTTCCCCCACCAAAATGCATCCACGCGCGTCCCGAAGCCTTCGCTCTCACGAGGAGTGTGCGTCCTGCTCCCAGTCAGACAAAGTACTGAATATCACCGGCCTCGCTGTCCCTTCCTGGCTCGCTTATATAGAAGTCTCTCACGTGACTCTGCACTCCGGCAGTGTCCTGCTGCGCTCTCAAACATTACCTTACATTTAATTTTATAATTTCCCTCTAAGGTGTTTGAATTAAAAACTAGAAACGGCATACGTTATGGGAGTTTATGGGTGTAGTGTGGTGAGGCAAAATTTTAACTTATTTTTCACTTTAATTTTCGATCTGACGTCACGACAAATTTGAACTAATCCCGGTATTGCACCACCGCCAAAAATTTTAGAAATTTTTAAAAGCCATCAGTTACAAACATGACATTATGCTCAAAATGTTGGCCCTGATTTTAGCCGCTCAAAAATGTAAATTTTACTTAAATTGGTCATGAACTGTTTAAGTTATTACTATAAACAGAGTTTCTCACTAGCGCCATTTTTATTATTTATGTATTTTTATGTGTAGCTCTGAAGGTATTTTAATTATTTAACCGAAAAAATTACCAATGTGTAGCCTGTATTAAACTGCGTATTTTAAAAGTTATCGCATCTTCGTGAGTGCTATATCTTGGACACAATAAATTTGTTTTGTTGTTTCCACGTGGGCCAGTTCCGAGTAGTTTAGAAAATTCTCTAACATCGGTTCTACAGCGTTAAGCGACATGAAATTAATGTGTGCGAAACTAGAAGAATGGATCTTTACGAAAAACTACTTTTTAAACCGGAATCTTGGTAGGCTTTTGAATAAGAAAATGTCAAAGTTGAGTGACTTATTTTGTACGTTCAGATAACATTTAAAAATACTTAAACGGCTGGAAACTATCAGATTTAGATGAATTTAATTCTCTTTAGGATTGTTTTAATTTATTATTTCCTTTCTATCATATGACAGTGTTTAAAATCAGTGAAAAAGCATATTTTGTGTACGGTGCCTCTGGCAAGTTACTTCGAAATTGGATTAACAAACAACGGGTTAGTAAAATATCTTTTAATGGTTATAGAAAATTAATTATGTGTATTTGCTGGCTTCTACCTGTTCTTATTGCTTTTTAAATGGTTTAACTTTATTGGAATTAATGTTGAAAGGTTTGATAATTTCGTCTATTTACCGGTTGCCTATTTTCACTGATATTTCATATTACTCCGGATTAAAGCTACTTGGAACTTATTAAAACTGAAAGAGAAGATTATTTACTGTATTCTTATCTACTTTCTAAGTCCTGAAATTATTTCAAAGGCCTAAAATCGTTTATGTAAACTTTTTATGCAAATGGGTTATCCACTTCCTCAAAACTGCTTCATATTATTATTAGGTGGTTAGAAACTATCAGAAACTTATCAATTTCCCTTCTAAACTGTCTTAGGCATTATTACATTTACTTTTGGAACTTTTAAAATGGTCAAATTATATCAGAATCTGTTATTTTTATACTGCCTCAGTCTACTATCCAGTGATCATATTTACTTCTTTGAAACCTCCTCAGAACCATATTTAACTGTGAAGTTACTGTTATTGTAAGTCTAGGCCTGGCTTTTATTAGCTTTTCACAATCTTTACTGTATTAAAATCTCTTCAGAAATACCAAAATCTGGTATATGGCAACATTCAGGGTTAGATTTGATTTATAGTGAAATTATCTATTTATCTCTAGAATAATGTTTAGTAGTTATGATAAACAGTTTGTTTATATACTCTATTTACTGTTATTTAACCTTTACTTCTTTTAAATCTGTTCAGAATAGCTCCCTAACCAATATTAGGATCTGACAGTAAAAGTTTACTTTTATATGGGATAACCTATTTCCTGCTGGAATATCATTAGTTTATTGCAATTTATGGTTTATTTATGTTTGTTATGTGCTTTTTAGTTACTTTACTATACTCGGGGTGTTGTTATCTCGATTTTAACTGTGGTATCGTGTACTGAAGTTAACCTCAAACTTGTCGGATTTTAACGGATTCTTGAAAATAGAGCGAGGGATACCTTACAGGTGACAGTGAAACTACTGTATTGCAATGAAAATAAGGAAGGTTAGGCAAAATATACTGTTAATTACCACAGATAAAGGCAGGAGGGAAAAATATGAACACACTTTATAATATTTTGGTGAATAGCCTAATTCATGTTGGAGGTTAGACATACTGGGGTGGGTCCGATAAGTACTTAACCTCTCTTCCCGATGGCGCCAGTGTCAGCCAGAGAAATTTATTATCATGTAGTAAATTATCTTAGAAGGCTAGTGGTAAACTTTCAGCCAAATTGGACTCATAGTTTTGTGTTGATTGCATGTGAAAGTGGGTGTGTCCGCAGATTTTAGAAAAATGGAAAAATATCAGCCGGTGATTCAAGTCTTGTTTTTGGAAGGAAAATCGTGCATCGAAATCAAAGGGCGCTTGGATGCAGTATACGGTGACTCTTCTCCTTTGATGGTGACTGTCAAAAATTGGTTTAGCGAGTTTCAACGTGGTCACACATCGGTTTTTGATGAGCCATGCCCAGGTGCCCCGAAAACGGTTACCATGGAGCATTACGTGACAAAAATCCACGATCTCGTATTGGCAGACCGCCGATTGAAGGTGCGCGAGATTGCTGGGACAGTAGGCAACTCAAAAGACCGCTTGGGTCATATCTTGCATGAAATTTTGGGCATGAGAAAGCTGTCAGCACGATGGGTGCCACATTTGCTCACTCCGGACAACAAGCGCAACCGTGAGACGACTTCACAGCATTGTTTGACGCTGTTTAAGCGCAATCCGAAGGAGTTTCTGCATTGTTACATGACTGTCGACGAAACATGGATCCAGTGGTACACACCAGAGATCAAGGAACAGTCAGAACAGAGGACTTTACCCAGCGAACGTGCTCCAAAAAAGGCAAAGACTGTTCCATCGGCCGGAAAGGTGATGGCCACTGTTTTCTGAGATTAACAAGGTGTGATCTACAGCTACTACCTGAAGAAGGACAAATCGATCACAGGGCTTTACTATGCCGAATTATTGGGCCGATTCGGCACCGAATTGCAGAAAAAACGGCCCCATTTGGTGAAGTAAAAAGTGCTCTTCCACCATGTCAACGCACCGGCACACACCTCCGCCGTCACCACACCCAAATTGGGCTACGAACTGCTGCCCCATCCACCATATTCTCCAGATTTGGCCCCATGCGACTTCTTTTTGTTTCCAAACTTGAAGAAGACAATCGCCGGGCCGAAATTTGAATCGAATGAGAAGGTTATCGCCGCCACGGAGGCCTACTTTGCAGATCTCCAGAAAACGTATTATTCAGATGGGTTAAAGAAGTTGGAGCATCACTGGGTCAAGTGTATTGAGCTAAAAGGAGACTATGTTGAGAAATAAATTGCCACTTTTCCAAAATTTTTGATTTTTCTTTTGAGGCTAAGTACTTATTGGACCGCCCTCGTATGGAAAGGGGAAAGATGTATACACGTACAGAGCTTCCCCATTAATGAAACAAGAGGGAAGGGCAGTGGGGGAAGCAAGTGTACCAACAATAATTGTGGGAGGATATAATCTCTTCAACAGCCAGTCAAGGCAAAATAAAAATAAAAAAATCTACAAATATTTTTTTGATCTGTTAACTGAAGGAGACAAATGTAAATGATTTGCATATTTGTAATAATGTAAGTGACAGGCTTGCCGGTGGGTTCTTAGTGTAGGTGGATGCCAGAGGATTGTGTTATAGCTTATACCATCCAAAAAAGAAGTTAGTTAGTAATAAATATACCTTGATTTTTTTTAAAAAAAAAGGAAATTGTCATACTCTGTTTTAATGGGTTCTAGCTTCCTGAAAATTTATTTTGTTAAATGATAGATTTCTTGTGAGTAAAGACAGTTTACTACCACTATTACTACTATTTAAGAAGTGAGGAATTTTAATACTGTAGTCATCAGTCACACACTGTTTGAAACAAATAGTAAAATACACAATTATGGTACCAGAAGTAAAGATGATCTTCACAAGGATTACAAGTTGTCATTTGTTCAAAAAGGGGTCCAATTTCAGGGATCTTATATAAACACCCAACACATAAGATTAAATTCAGTAAAAAATTAAAAGAATTTTTAATTGGTAATTCCTTCTACTCCATCAAAGAATGTCTTTCTAAAGTATTTACAACATATTTGTCAGAACATGTTGGTGATTTTTTCAGCCCAAGTCCTTAGTTGCTATGACAACTTTTTTATGGGTTGTTTCTGACTTGCAACAAAACAAATGCTTTTGAAGGCATATGCCTTGAATTAAGGCGAAACGCGTATGCCTTCAAAAGCATTTGTTTAGTTGCAAATCGGAAACAACCCATAAAACAGTTATCTGCCAGAAGTTTATGTGATAATATAATGTAAATCATATTTTATAATTGAAGTGTCTCATATCATTATGTATAAAGTACATGTATATGATTTGGAGGACAAATAAAATACTACTAAATAAAATTGGTTGAAACCTTCGTGTAGGATGTCAAAACCATTTGACTTAATTCCCTTCACTATAACTGGTATACAGGACATTCTAGTCTTCTCTATGATAGTATGTTCCCAAGGATTCCTGTGAATTTCTGATGAGTTCCAGTCTTGCATTGCCTATTCTGCCGGTTTTTCTTTGAATAGGGAACCTAATGTACAGACCCACCAACATTCATCTCACTTGATTACAGCATTTAGAAAGATAAAATTACCTGGTTGCAAGATCTTGGTTCAACCTATCACTTGTACCTTGTTTTAAATGATAATTGTAGTAATGTTATTTTATATAGTCGACCAATTATTTATTGTTTGTATGCATTGGGTAGACTTCTTTACAGCCATTGTAATCGACTTTTTTTTTTTTTTTTAAATTTCTATGACTGTTCCCTCAGCAGTCAGCAAGAAAGACATCATATATATTATTTATATAAGGTATTTTTTTGTCACAAGCCACTATCTCCCATCATACTTAACCAAAATCAATGAATGAGGTGTCATTTTAAAGCTTATGGTCTCCACAATGGTCACATCATATTTTAAGAAAGAAATTTTTCGAAATTCGGCCCTCAAAGGGCGAAAATGTTAATATTTCTAAAATGTTGCTTTTTGTTTTACAAGTCATTTAATGAAATATTTTAAAGATTAAGATCTCCGCTTTTGTGACATCATATATTAAGACAGGAAAGTTTCGGAATTCGACCCTTAAAGGGCACTGTAAGACGAAGATGCACTGGGGTTGGTGCATAAACACGTTGTCTTAACTATAACCGTGTGTAGCCTTGGTTGTAACAGTTTTGACTTAGTTAAGATGATACGATCGCCACATAGGTTTTTAACCAGAAAACTATGAAAAGGTAAAGTTCAATAATAATAAATAGTTCATTGCCATTTAAAAGTATATTCTTCCAAAAGTTCACAAAGCCAAAAACTGTACAGGCAATCAGACGAATTTTCCAAAGTAATGTTTTACAAGTTCGCTTAACCAGTCGAGCCAGACCACACCCCAATAGTTCAAACTTCTAGTTGTAGTCATTTAACAAAAGAAAATCACACGCTCCCATTGTTCAACAGATTAGTAAAATCAAACAATCCCGAGGCCTCACTTGGAGAAATACTATTTTAACCCGACATTAAGGTTAACTTGAATAAGAGAAGCTGCATTATTCCAAAATAAAACTTTTACTGATGTGCTAGATAGAAAACTTTCCTGCCTACTGAGCTACGTGTTATCGCGTTCGCGGTTCCTGGCAGACTGAGCGGCGAACAACTGCACGCACGGTCCTATATTCACATAGTACTTCCTGCTTCTCGAATATTCCTAGCGACTGCTTTCTCACGCGAACCGTGAGAATGTATCTACTTCCTCGTTCCCAGGGGTGGCTGATCAGATATGAAATCACACGTCTGAAGTCCTAACATTGGATAATCTGACCTTGAAATAAAAATAATTCGATCTTTCTAAAACTTTACAAATCACTAGATCTTTAAATAAATGTTAACTTTAGTTATCATGAAAAATGTCCTAACTTTAATACTTTAGCTGAAAATAAATAATTTAGATACAAACTTCTACTCCAAGTGAATGATGGACTATGTTGAAATTGAAAATACTATCTTGAAAACTGTAAAACTGCATTCTAACTTGAATAAACATAGAAAAATTACTTTGAAAATGAAATGCACTAATATTCTATCCAATCTAACTCGTGGTTCTAGGAACAAAATTTTGCTACGCAGTTACAAAATTTAACAGATAGGTTACAGCACATATTTTTGTGTTCATGACCCTGCTTTCTTTATCTGTGGTGAGTGACATGTTTACTTTCGCTGTCTTTATTACAGTTGTTTATTAGCTTGATTTTTTTATTTGGAGAACCAGATTAAAGTAATCAGAACCACCCACATTTTTTGGAATCAGAACTTCAAAAGCGGTGCTTAGATTGGGCTCTAAACATACATGTGGCAACAGATTGAAGCATTACAAGACACTGGAATGATCTCCGGTGGCATATGTATCATGCTTCAGCCAGCACTGACATACAAGTTAATCTCAGTGGCTGTTGTTATGATGTATTCCAAGAACATTTATCAATTTTTGGGACAAACTACTTGATGATTACACACGTTATTAGACTACTCTAAGATGTTGCTGAAATGATCAACATTCGAAGAAATTCTGCAAAAAAAAAAAAAAATCTTCAGAGTAGATTTTACATTTGAGTTATTATCGTGTGCCATTTACTACATGTGCATTTTCATAATTGTAGGCAGTTCTCAATCAGAATTAAATTTGTTGTCACTTGTACTTTTGTTTCAATGGTGACAGGTAAACATTACACTCACAAAGAAAAGTCATCAGATACCATATCACATAGGTTCAGTAACAAGAGCATGCTTATAGTGGATAGATTTTAGAAAATTTCATACAACTACAAGTAGAGCATCCCTAACATAAGAAAGAGATGCATTGTTCTCACTTTCTCTCGTACATTGAATAACACACAATTTTCTATGTCTTCTTTTGTCGTAATTAGAATTTAATAATTTTGTGTTACAGTACTAACTCCATCACCCACCCCTTACATTCCCCCCCCCCTCCTCACACACACAAAGCAACAAAATTAATTAATTTATTATTATTCATGTGAATCTCAGTTCATGAACTATGTAATAATATTTTAGGTGAAATGGACAATTGAGGCCAGATTTATAATGTAACACTAGATCTTGGCAAGGCATTTGACAGAGTTAGCCATTAAATTGTGTAAACCATTGGAGTGGATAAAAAAGTTATTTGTTGGGTAGAAGAATTTTTAAAAGGTAGAAAGCAAAGAGTTAATGTAGAAAATCCAAAATCAGAAGTTGAAGTGAAAATATGAGTGTACAGCGTAGTGTATTGGGACCATTACTATTCCTTACTCAAATTAAAGATTGTGTTAGTGATTTATAGCCAGAAGTTAGGTTATTTACAGATGACATAATTGTATAGAATAGTATTAAAATGGCAGAAGGCTATGAACAGTGGTGGGGTGACTTGGACAGGATATCTAGCTAGGTAGGTCAACATTGGATAAAGATAAATGCCAAGAAGAATCAATTCATTAGGTGCAAAAATCAAAAACTAAATGTTGTTTATGATTATAAGGAAAGGAAGTAATCGCTTGTGAAGGCTTGAATATAAAAATCTTTGAAAAAACTTGGCTGGACAGGTGGAGGATTTTTTTTGGAAAAACTTCCATTTTTCTCGTTATGGGAAGATATACCAGAGAAGTGAGGGAATTATGTTACCAAACTTGGGATAGACCTTTGCTTGAATACAGTGGTGTAAGGAAGGGATCCACGTTTTGGATTGGATGCGGTGCAAAGAAGAGCTGCTAAGTTTGTCTGTGGAAATTACTGCAGAACACAATCAGTAACTGATATGAAAAAGAGCTAGGATGAGATTCATTGGAAAGATATTAGTAGTGTGGAAAGTGTTCTGGGAGTGTACAAGGCATGGTGAAGAGTTAAGAGTGGTGCATGGAAGGCACTTGATTTGAGGCATAAGGTTGTGGGAAAATTTTCTTTCATAGGTAAGGGAGTCAGAAATTAGAATACATTTCCAGCGTAATTTAGCAAAACACACTGAAGGAATTTAAAATAAAAATTCATCGAGATCAATAGCAGGCAGGTACAAGAAAGGGGGAAAATGGGTGTGTAGGGAAATAGCCTCCAAAATATGTGCTGCATTGCACTAAAATAAATTAAATGTCACCTATAACCAAATTAATTGAGTTGTTTTCATCTCATCACTGTTATTTCATAGTTGGCAAATCTTAGATCAGACTACCCAGTTAATTTACTTTGTATTTTAGCATAAAATACTCTCTCTTATATGCTCACTGGAAAATAGTTTGGCCCAAGGGTATTTGTTGTCTGTCATCCTTATGACCAACCTAATAAGAATTTACGGAAATGAAGGTGTTATTTCAATATGGAATTGTTATTTCATTGTTAGTGTTGTCCAATTATTGCAGTTATTTATAACAAACCGTATTTTCCATAGAAAATTTCAATTAAATTATTTGCTTTTTAAAAATTCTTTATAGGATGAATTCAAAAAAAGGATAATTGGAACTATAGTCCTGACAGATTACAACAATAAAACCTACCGAGTAGATGACACACCTGAGTTTGAATTCGAACTTGGCAATACAAAAATCTCATTTATTACTTATTACAAGAAGGTAAGATCATTATACTCAAATATAAAATATTATCTTAATTTCTTTATAAGATTCAGATTATTTATAAGATTCATTTATTGTCTTAATATAATATATCTATGATTTTAGTTCTACAATTTTTCTGTTTCTGTCTTTTTGTGTATTCTTCTTCTTCCTCCTCTCCCAAGGGATCATCCATAAACTATGTGGCTCGGTTTGAGGGAGGGGGGAAGGTGCTGGCTTGAAGGCTATGCTGCACTATGTGGGGGAGGGTTCTGAGCCAGCCCACATAGCTTTCAATTCATATCATTTTTCACAATTAAAATTAGGTGCAGAACACACAACAGCATGTTAATATTTATTTCCTTCATTTAATTATCTCCATATGTACAGTGGGTGGCCAAATTATTATACTCAATAGGTATTTTTTCAAAAGTATCTGTTTTAAGCAAAATTTTCGAAACACTACTGGCATCCAACATTTTTTTTTTAGATATTTCTTGATACCACAGACTTGCTTCAACATTTTGTGAGTTGGCAACACTTATTTTAAGTAATAATTTCGGAATTTACACGGCGGCCATGTTGTAAGCCATTTGTGTTCCTGTGTAACACGAGGTTAGAGACGAGTGTTTTAATCATATTTTTATTGTAAAACCTGTTGATTTGAGGTGAGTTATATTGCTTATTTTATGTTCGTTAAGAATAACAGATATTTAATATTTTTTTTAATGTTTCATGGCTTTTTTTGCACTTTTGTCATTCTAACCTCAAAATTTTGTTAATTTTTAGCTGTGGGGAAGTGTTCAGATATTTCTCCTAAAGAAGGTAGGAAATAAAAACACTTTTGAGTCATACTAATCATTCTCAAAGGAAGATAGTGGAATTAGCAGGTGTTTCACAAGCTACAGTCCGAAATATAAAGAAAATGTTAGATGAGAACAAATAGTTACCACCAAGACGTGTTGGTAAATGTGGAAGAAAACGTCTCACTACTCCAAGAACTGAGAGGGAAATAAGACGTGTAACCATAGAGAATCGAAGAAAGCCGCGAAAACCTTGTTACATGACGCTGGTGTAATGTTATCTGATAGAACATTACGGCAAAGACTAAAAGAACTCGATTTCAATTGCTGCCGACCTCTTAAAAAGCCAAAGTTGACCCAAGCGATGCGTGCTAAATGACTGGCATTTGCTGAAATGTATAAAAATTGGACTGTAGAAGACTGGGAGAAGGTAAACATGTCTTTTATAATGCATTTTTTTTTTCACGTGTGAAGCGAAATTCTTGACCTTCAGGTGTGTTTTTCTGACGAATCATGCATTCAAATCCTTCAGGACAATTCCCAGTTTGTTCGTCGTAGGCCCCACGATAAATTTGATGAAAGTTGCATTGTGGAGAGAGTAAAGCATCCTCTGTCAGTTATGATATTGTAATGACACATCACACTAAGTTGCATGCCACTTAAGCTTGCGAACTGTTCGACGGTCAAGAGCTGGCAACCAGGCAACTAGCAGGAATGCAAGGACACTCAGACAATGCGACCACCCCGTCCGCCCGCGCGACCTGTTAAGCGGGGGGAGGACTCGAGTGAAGACAAGAGGTGGGTGAGCAGTAAAGACCGGACTGGCAGTATAGAGCAGACGCTCCAGTACTTTTCGCAGAGGTGTTAACCGCAAGTTCACGTGCGCGAAACCGTTCATTGTGTCGCGCGCGTGGTACCGTCGACCAGTGTTTGTAGGATCCTATCTTCGCAGTTCGAGTTTGGAGGAGCGCTCGCCGACGGATCTGCCGATTCCAGCATCTAATTGCATGTGAAGGAAAGGCTGATTCCATGACAGAGTCATCAGCCATCACCAGTGCGAAGGAACCACATCAGCCATCACCGGTGCAAGACAACAGGGCAAGTACCAATAAAAACTATTGCGTGTGTTCTCACCACGGCGCCAAATCAGTCAACCTGACACGTCCTTTGGGGAAAGAGACTCAAGTTAGCCTAGGCACAAATAAACTCAATAACCATCATTCTTTGTAATTATGTGGAATAAATATAAATGTCAATTCTGCCTGATATTATAAACGTAAATTTTAACGTTGCCTTGATTAATTCCCATCCCCTCATGCAAAGTATTAATTGATAAATTTTTAATAAATTAAATTAATTAAACATTTTCTGATGTCGCAATTAGCGTGACACTTCATATGGAACGTGATTAGCTCTAAGGAGAACGGTCGACTACATTTGGTCGAAGGCACTATGCGTCAAGACCAATGCTTACAGGTTTTGGAAACCCGACTCCTTCCACAAATAGCAGAATGGTATCCAGATGGCAACTGCATCTTTATGCAAGACTCGGCGCCATGTCATAAAGCAAAAAAAGTCATGAAGTTTTTAAGAGACAATAAAATAACCCTCTTGGATTGGCTTGGAAATTCGCCAGACCTTAACCCTAGTGAGAATGTCTGGGCGGCGCTAAAAAAAAATTTGCAAGGATAAAATTATTACTAATAAAAAAGAATTAATAGAAAATATTATTACAGCATGGCACAGAACACCTGAATTACAAGAAATTTCCAAAAAGTGCATTGCCAGCATGCCGCAGCGTCTACAAAACGTGATTGCTCAAAAGGGAGGATTCACTAAATATTGATTAATATTTTTTTCTATTAATATAACATAATTCCTATGCTAAATTATGTTTTATTTATTTTTCCTTAATTCATTAAACCTATAAAGATAACAATAAAAACGATATCATAGGTCTATTAGTAGATTAAACGTATAAGAACACACGAAACAATGTTGTTTTTTTTTTCAAATGAGTATAATAATTTGGCCACCTACTGTAATTTACAATAGTCTGACAAGAGGAAACTGTACAAAATGTCTTCTGCAATCAAAAGGGAGGAGTGGGGGGGGGGGGGGGGGGTAAAAGCCACACCAGGCTATGTGGGGAGTCAGGAGGCCAAAATGGAGCTACATGGTTTATGGACATCCCCAAGCTGGAATATTACATTCAACCAGTATGATTGACTGTGATATAAGCTGGAATATTACATTGAACCAGTATGATTGACTGTGATATATGCTTTTCTGAAGCACTATGCAGTAAAGCTCAGTTACTCTTACGGACTTTAGCAAGGCTTAGAACCGTGCATATATTAATCACTTGTACACTGTTATCAGAAAATTCTGGTAGCTATGCAAAGATTTTTGATTCCCAATACTAACAATAAAATTTCCACAATTTTTGTCATCTGAAACAGGAAAACTGTGTAGTTAATGAATGAAAATAAGAAGTGTAATGTTAACTGAAGGTGTCCTCCCACATGCACAAAACACAAATTCTTATCACTGATATATGGGTACACTATATTCGAAACAACTTTTGAAGTAGTTGTTCCTTGGAAGACTGCAGTTATAACAATTCAAGCGTCGACTACACACATCATTACGCAGCATCACCTGGAAAACGAGGGATAACTGACTATTGCTGTGAAACCAACGATTACAACTTTTGAAGTACTTTTTCCTTCACATAATCTTGAAGTTGACTGTCATGTGTTAAATGGCACATGCTAGGCCTTCAACATTGTAAGGTTCAAAACTATTCTACTGCTGAGTTAAAAAATTAAAAACTAACTTAGTCCACAACCCGAAGGTTGGTTGGATCCTCTCGAAGGAGGCATACTGAGCCATTATGTCAGAGGAAGGACGGCCAGTTCCTTTCCTCTGGGACCTACAGTTTAACGTGGTTTCCGAACCACAGAGTGGCCTGGCGTAGCACGTATGATCAAACACAACTCTTAAAAATTCCTGCACCTGCCGGAATTGGAACGTATGACCGAAGCAGTGAACTTTTTTAAAGCAAGCAACTTAACCACTGAGTTGCTGAGTTTGTAACAAAATAGAGAATCCATATATTAAAAAAAAATCATGTTCATAGAATTAACTTTGTGGACCAACATCTGATCAGACTAACATTTTGTTGACAGCAAGTGTAACATATCATTACAAGCTTAAATATACTTGAAATAATACACTGTATACAGAATATTCATTCAATAACCAAAGTGACAGACATCTTAAAAAGAGCCATGATCCAAAAATGGTAATGGGCTGGTCATATTGCTCACAAAAGAGATGTCAGAAGGACTACAGCAGTACTGGTTTGGATCCTGAAAAGAGCAAGAGGAAGAACCCCAGATTGCTGGGATAGAGATATACGTTGAGTTACAGGCGTGAACTGGAAGAGGGGTGGCTCAAGATCGATCAGCCTGGAAAGAACTACAACAAAACTATGTAGAATTAAATTGTAATATATAGCCCATTTGGCTTAAAGAGGCTACATCCTGAAGTAAGGATTAATAAAACTGTAATAATAATAATACGGAATATATTATGCCAACGTCACAGGAAGATGACGAAGAAATAGAAAAAATTTACGCTGAAATTGAAGAATTAATCCAATATGTGAAAGGGGAGGAAAATCTAATAATCATGGGTGATTGGAATGCAATAGTGGGAGAAGGAAAAGAGGGGAATACTGTAGGAAGTTTTGGTCTAGGAGAAAGAAATGAGCGAGGAAGCAGGTTGCTAGAATTTTGTGAAAGATTTAAGCTAGTAGTGGCGAACACACTGTTTAAGAACCAAGCAAGAAGAATATACACCTGGAAACGTCCTGGGGATACAGGCAGATATCAGCTAGATTATATCATGGTCAAACAGAGATTCAGGAATCAAGTTCTAGACTGTAAAGCGTACCCAGGTGCAGACATAGACTCTGACCATAATTTGATAGTAATGAAGTGCAGGCTGAAATTCAAGCGAATAAGGAAGCAGTATAAGCAGAACAGACTGGAAGTGAATAAACTGAAACAATCTAGAACAAGAGAAAAATTTGCAGAAATGGCAGACTTAGGTCTAAGAATTAACTGTGAAAGGAGCTCAACCGAGGATGAATGGAATGCATTAAAGAACGAAATAATGAAAGCTGGCAAAGAAACATTAGGCTTTAGGGAACAAGCTGCCCGAAAACCTTGGATCACAGAAGAAATTTTGCAACTGATGGATCAGAGGAGAAGGTACAAAAATGTTCAGGACGAAGCAGGAAGAGAGCAGTACAGGCAATTTAGAAATCAAATAAATAGGAAATGCAAATCAGCAAAAGAAAAATGGCTACAAGAAAAGTGTGAAGAAATAGAAAAGGAAATGGTCGTAGGAAAAGTAGATGTTGCATATAGAAAGATCAAACAGAATTTTGGAGAAATGAAGAAAAGAGGTATGAACATTAAAACTGCCGATGGGAAACCTCTTTTAAGCTCAGAATATAGAGCTAACCGATGGAAGGAATACATTGAGAAACTGTATGATGGGGACGACTTGAACAATAGTGTATTGGAAAAGGATGGCGATGTCGACATTGATGACTTAGGAGATCCTGTTTTGAGGACAGAATTTAATAAAGCTCTGAATGACTTGAAAGCTAATAAGGCAGTTGGAATTGATGAGATCCCTGCAGAACTTCTTAAATCTCTAGGAGAGGAAGGGATTGAAAGATTATTCAAGCTGATATCAAAAAGTTATGAAACAGGAGAAATTCCAACTGATTTTAATAAAAATATCATCTTCACACTTCCGAAGAAAGCACAAGCCGACAAATGTGAGAATTATCGCACCATTAGTCTAACATCACATGCTTCAAAACTACTGACCAGAATAATATACAGAAGGATGGAAAGGGTAGTAGAAGAGATAGTAGGTGAAGATCAGTTTGGGTTTAGGAAAAATCGGGGTACAAGGGAAGCAATTTTGTCTTTAAGATTAATACTTGAAGGGCGGATCAAGAAAAACAAAGATACTTTTATGGCATTTGTTGATTTAGAAAAAGCTTTTGATAATGTTAGGTGGGACAAGATGTTCAAAATTTTAAAGAAGTCAGGTCTAAAGTATCGAGATAGAAGAATACTCTATAAACTATATAAGAATCAAGAGGCTGTAATAAAAGTAGAGAATCACGAGAGACATGCATCAGTTAAAAAGGGTGTGAGACAAGGTTGTAGTCTATCCCCATTAATATTCAACTTGTATGTAGAAGAAGCAATGAAGAAAGTCAAAGAAAAATTTCCATGTGGCATAAGTTTTCAGGGAGAAAAAATCAGTATGCTACGATTTGCGGATGACATTGTTTTATTAGCAGAAAGGGCTGAGGATATTGAGAAATTATTGAATGGCATGAACAAAATACTGAAGGAAGATTTTGGACTGAATATAAATCAAAGTAAAACAAAAGTGATGAAATGTAGCAGAAATGATACCAATACTAGCAGATTAAATATAAAAATAGAATCAGATGCAATAGGAGAAGTGAGTGAGTTCTGTTACTTGGGAAGCAAAATTACAACCGATGGCCGAAGCAGGAATGATGTTAAAAGCAGAATAGCACTAGCAAAAAGAGCCTTCATGAAAAAGAGAAACCTTTTAGTTTCAAATATTGATCTGGGAATTAGAAAGAACTTCTTAAAACTCTATGTGTGGAGCACAGCACTTTACGGTAGCGAAACATGGACTTTAGGAATACTGGAAAGAAAGAAACTTGAAGCATTTGAAATGTGGTGCTACAGAAGAATGTTGAAAATTAGGTGGACAGACAAAGTAAGAAATGAACGAGTTTTGGAAATGATGGGCGAGAAAAGAAGTTTATGGAAGAAGCTTACAGGAAGAAGAGACAGGCTGGTAGGTCATATTTTGAGACATGCTGGATTGGTGAATTTGTTAGTGGAGGGAACAGTCGAAGGTAAGAACTGTAGAGGTAGACAGAGATTAGAATATATGAAGCAGATAATTGAGGACGTGGGTTGTAAGGGGTATGTAGAAATGAAGAGGTTAGCACAGGATAGGAAGGGATGGAGGATTGCATCAAACCAGTCTAAAGACTGACGACAGCAAAAAAAAAAAAAAAAAAAAAAAAAAAACGGAATTTATTGCTTCTCATGTTGAATGATGTGTTGACTCATACCCGAAGCACGAGTTTCGCTGTTGTTGCAGATTTTATGGCTGTTTCTTTTTAATGGCACATGTTTGTATGAATTATGGCATACTGTCAACAGTATCTGAATCCATCCTTAAATTTATCAGCACTTTGTTTTACATCAGTCACCATGATACATTGATAAATATCCATTGCAAAGGCAGATTCATTAGCAAATACTCGGAAAAAAAGATGAAGTCTCAACATTAAACTACATATTAACTTTAATTTCAGAACTACTTTTTCCATCACCCACCACCATCTCTTCTCTGAACTAATAGTCATAAAGAACTGATCGCATGGTTGTGTTGACCATGGGTGCTTATTTGAATCTATCTATATGCTTCTTCTTTCACAACCATGAATGAGGACAAAACCAGAAATATTATGTTTTTGACATGTAAGCTTGTTATAATCATTCAGTGTTTATCAAATTGGTTTGAAACTTCAGTAACTCTGCTAAAAATAGACATAATGCTACTATTTTCGTCTCATTTTAAATAGGAAGTATTTCAATACTTGGACATTATGAAATGCAATCAATCATAAAGTGATCAGACGGTTTTTTTACTTTCCAAATTTGACACGGGATATCATTTCAAAGATTAATTATCGGAATCAAGTAAATAACACTTCCTGGGGTCCAACTCTGTATCTCAAAAAGTGGATGTGGATTTTAAAAAGTTTGATAATTTTCCAATTTTTTTGAAAATGTCATGATGTATGTGGGGAAATTACAAGATTACTAAAATCAGGCACGAGTGCATCAAACACAAATTGCCAAAGAGAACAGCACTAAACACCAACATGCAGTACTGTGCCAAACATAGGCAACATAAGTGCACTTTGAACAACCAAGTTGTAACTGACAAGCCTGGGTCAGGTATGGCTATGGATTTCATTACTGATGAAACTGAAAGGACGTTGGTGAAGATTTGGACCCATTATACCCACTTGCAAACCAAAAACTGCATTTTTACAGAGCCAACAACTATTAATTTCTTTACTATCAGGATTAAAACAAATGCAGCAGTGTTCTACACTTACTGACTTATAGCTATGAGGGCAGGACACTCAACAATTTCAATCATCATTTCATTGAGCGTGATTGGCTGGCTTCGTGTTCGGATCCCCGTCTGACCATCCAGTTTTGGGTTTTCCACCGTTTCCCCAAATTACTCCAGGTGCTGGGATGGTTCCTTCACAAATTCATGGCCAAATACATACCCCTTCCTTGCCCCCATATGTTTCCCACCTATAATGACCTTGCCATCAACTAAGCGTAATGCCATTAGAAAAAGTCATCTGGCACATCCTCTTCCATTTTTTACGTAGTCCCTAAAAAAAATTCTATTGTCTCCAATCAATGCCCTTGTGCTATGCCTTTCTGAGCCTGATCCATCTATTCTGTTCATTTACTAAAATCCCTCCCCTCTCCCCTTTTACCCACATGGCAGGAGATGTGAAATGCTGTGAAGTAAGGTTGGGGATCTGCAGGAACCTTGACAAATGAAGTTGATAGACATCTTAAGAAACATTATTAATAAAAATATTTCCAGACAGACAATTCAGATCATTGTAGAAAATTGTAATGGAAAAAAAAAAATTATAATGTTTTATTTGTATTAGTGAATAGAACAAGAAATGGGGAGAAAAAAATGAACAATGATGATACTTGTGATGAGACAGTAATTTGATACTAAAAGAGTAGAGTGGAAAGGCTAATGCATTAGGTTTAATTGGTTATCAAACTGCCAGAGCAATTATAACAATAAGAATTAGTCTGGCGACAATGGGAGGGTTCGGTAGCAGGAGGCCCGGCAGTGAGCATACACAGTCAGTCAGTAGTAGAGACCGATCGGCATGTGGTAGCAAGCATGCGAATTGGCGTGCGTAGCATAGTGCACGTGTAACGGCCATTTAAGCTCATAGTTGATCAGTATTGAAGGTTGTAATGGGAACTGCACCACTTTCGGTACCTGCGAAATACTTGTACTAACCTGTTGAAATTTACACCATTCGCTTCATTATGATGTCCTCTTCACGTTTTGCGATCATGTAAACCGGAAAAGTCGCCAGGAATTTAATTAAAAATGCCGAAATATGATGGGCTGAGCAACTGCTAAATGCTATCAGCACTGCAAAAATAACAAAATTATCGGTACAGGGATCATTTCAATCTAAACAGTTTAGTTTTATCATATAAATCGTGGTTAGGTTGAAATATGGCCTGGACCAAGTGATAAAAAATTACGAAATTTTGGCTATGCCGCATACAACGCGCAAGGCCTATTTGTTTACATTGGAAGCAAACGATTATCTCTGGTTGCTCATTGCTACGTAAGATGGCGGGGCTCGAGCGCAACGCCAGGGTCCCAAGAAGTAAATGTGCTATCGGTCTGAAATTTACTACACACGTTCCTAAATGCATATTATTTCATAAAATGGTGCATATGAAGCCGTCAAGCGTATGAAAAATGTATAAAGTTGTTTGAAATATGGGTAGCTCGTTAGAAGTAATCACGCAATAAATGCACGTTATTAGCTGTTAATATTTATTCCACGTGTTCTTAAGTCTTCATTATTGGATAAAAACTGCTTTCCACCTGCAAATTGCCTACACTTGATAAGAAGAAAATCATTAACATTTACAATTCATATGTGCGTGGCGACATATTGGATTTCAATGCTGAGATATATTGCATGGTAGCCTACCTTCCAGGGTAAAACATGGCGCTACCGTAACGGATGTTGGATACAGAGAATTTAAGTTAGTTTAAATTTTTGATAATAGCAGTTGTGGTTAGGTTGAAATGCAGCCTGGACCAATAGTTAAAAGTAAGAAACACGCAGAAAAATATCAACATGTAATAACGTGGGCGGTAATAACATTTATTGCGTGATAACTTGTAACGAGCTACCCATATTTCAAACAACTTTATACACTTTTCATACCTTTAACGGCTTCATATGCACCGTTTTATGAAATAATATGCATTTAGGAACGTGTGTAGTAAATTTCAGACCGATAGCACATTTACTTCTTGGGGCCCTGACGTTGTGCTCGAACCGATGGCGGTCATCACCGTATTACAACTCGGATAAATATTGCGTGTTTGTCAATTTTGTGCGTCTTTTTTTACAAAGAAGTAGAGATGAAAAGGCATGAAAACATTACAACAAAGGATGAAATCAACATTTTAAGAGACTGTCACTAATTTTTTCAACGTTGGCGGCATGTAACAGCTGTACGTCATGTCATATTTCGGCATTTTTAATTAAATTCCTGGCGACTTTTCCGGTTTACATGATCGCAAAACGTGAAGAGGACATCATAATGAAGCGAATGGTGTAAATTTCAACAGGTTAGTACAAGTATTTCGCAGGTACCGAAAGTGGTGCAGTTCCCCAATAAAACTTTGTGGTTTCTATAAGGATCATAATTTATTGCACAAACTTTAATTTCTCCTTCCATTAAAAGCTGGAAAATGAGTGATTCATTAGTAGAGTATTCTAAGAAAATTTATGAACACAAGATTAGTTTCTTTGCAGTGGCGTAGCTAGGGGGGGGGGGGCGGTGGGGGCGGTCCGCCCCGGGTGTCACCCGTTGGGGGGTGACACCCGCATATCGAAAATAGTAATCGAAATTAGTGTGACACAGAAAAAAAAGAAAATTAATAAACTTCTTTTATCCTTTGGTGTCGAAACATGTCTACTTTTATTGTTATGAATATTTGATTTTAGGTTGATCTATCGCTTTTTCAAATGCGATCCAGGGGGCTGTGCTCATTCGTTATAGCTGAATATAATTGTTGGCAATACCGTGCGCTTAAACAAATAGAGCATCGCTCTGTAGCTCCAACAATCACAAGAAATCGTTGATTGTTGTGCTTGCCGTCCGTCACTGTTGTTTGGTTTGTTAGAAGCGGCGGTGGATATAATGTAAGTTTTCTTGTATAAAAAGAGGAAGTTTTAAAATTAAAGTTTATATATAATTGCTAAAATCATAGTAGTTAGACAGTTTAATTGTAAATCCTCGAAAATATTTAGAGAAAAATGTTAGATTATCCTTTGGAAATGAAAACCAAGCAGTATGTCGGAATACGCGTAGTCTAGGTTTCAAAATTGTTTTGCTTATTTAGAATTCCATTAGCTTTCAAGCTAAGATTTACAAGTGCTTTGAAGTTTTTTTTAGTAATTTTTGAATTTATTATCTGACAGATTCGTGATGTACAAACTGAATACATTTCGCGTTTTCCGATTTACACTCTGCGTACCTGCCTATTATCGACAGTGCACCTATATTCGACATGAAATCGTATCATGTTCGAATTTATGCTAATGCATGATGTACATTAAACTAGCAATACTGTCAGGTTTCAAATCAATCTGAACTGGGTCCAAGTGTTCGTTGATGGTATCGTCCGTCGTTGGTAATCAGTTTTTGTAAAGCTTGTGTTTAAAACAGTCGGAACCGTAACTGTTGTGTATATAACTTTAATGTAAATTATATATATTTAAAACTGTAAAGGAAATGAACTGTAAATTGTTAAACTACGTAAATAGAACTGTAAAGTAATGAAATGTGAATTGTAATAAAACGCAAAGAACTTGGCTGTGTGGCTGATAAGGCCGAAAGCCATTTAAATAAATAAATAAAAAAAGGTCGGAACCGCGTATCTTGCTAGCGAAATCGTAACATTAGTAAGCACTTAAATTCTAGGTTCATGCTTTAAATTCTAGGCTATGCTTTCTGCTGATCGAGAATATGCAAATATGATCGCGATGAAATAAATAAGCGTATGATTCTCTATGAATTTTCCATAATAAATTTAGAGAAGAAAATTTGTACTATGGGTAATCTCTCTGTCAAATACAGGTGTATTCCTTAAATCGACAGGGATGTCGAACTTTTGTTCCTGATCAAACTGAACGACCATTCAAGCCGTTTACAACATTTTTATTTACAAGCTACAGAGTAGGGATGTAACGGATATCCGCAAGTGCGGAACTTTCGCGTGAAATCCTACATCGGCTTTCGCATCCGCAATTTTTAATGCGGATGTATTTTGGATATTTTGTTTACATTGCAATATACATTATTCTTTATTCGAGATTCTGCCCATCGTCGCTTAGCTAACAAAAAAGTGGTTGTTTTCTGACGATCTTGCAATAAAAGGAATAATGAACTAAACGTTGTTATTACCTAAGTGACGAATTTACAAGTTTGAACTTGCATGTAAAGTAAACGTCGGGCTACACTATATGGCACCGAGCCCGCGCTGTCACCTACCGACACTTTTCTTATTGTTGTCCCTCACTCGATTGAAATAAGTTCAAACGACACCGCACCGTGTGTCGGCCATCATTAGTTTGCTTTAATTTTTGCCTTTGCGAGCCAATGTCGAGATGATCGATATGGAGAATCCTATAGAAAGAGTTAAGAAATTTCTGGTCCTTTACGACCAAATGTTGTTTTGGCGTACTGGTTGCTTTAGAAAAGTGTCCTTTTTTTCAGCCTCACTTTAGGTTCATCAGATGTTCGTAAAATTTAGGTTGAGTCCTTGTATGTTCAAATTAACAAATCAAAGCTTTGTCAGCCGTGAAGGTCGATTTTAAGGCCTGTAAAAATTGCATCCGAGACCCGGATTTTGAACCGCAAACCTTCCATACCCGAATCAAACGCCGCAAGCATATGAATTTAGAAGTACTGAAAAATATCTATTCAATCATATAAAAGTACATTTGTGTTTTGGGATGGCAAAAATAAATTATATAGAAAAAAATACGTTGATTTTACTATGTTTGAATATTTATTTGTAATTACATCCAGATTTGTCTCTTGAATCAGATAGATAAGGCATAAGAGTGGGGTAACTGAAAGTCCCTTGTTCAAATCCCTGTCTCAGCTGTAATTTTCATTGGTCTTAAAGTTGACAGTTACCTTTGGCCAAAGCTTTGATTTGTTAATGCTAAGATTCTGGGACACTCTGTGATTCGAATTTCACGTTAATCTGTAGGTCTCCTTTTAAAAATAGGTGACAATGATAGAGGTGCACTGCGCGGCTGATAAGAAACACTGTGACTGGAATTTTTAGAGCACATGGAATTATTATTAATTTACAGAACCTTTGCGGTCTGTATTTAAATTAAAACGTTATTACTTTTTGTTAAAGAAATATTGAGTTAATTGAAAGGAACCTGTAACGGCTTTCGCTGACCATCAAAAGTTCTTTTATCGAAAATCGGATCTCGGAGGAAAGGTGGGTGGCGAGCATGGAACTGAGCGTGCGGGTAGGCGGTAACGGCCTGGCCTCGCATTCGGTAGGACGCCGGTTCGAATCCACGTCTGGGAATCTAGATTTTGGTTTTCCATGCTTCTCCAAATCAC
>JARYHS010003133.1:0-29396 GCA_031002005.1 Vandiemenella viatica
TATTCGAGAAAGGCTCTCCTCTCTACTTTAATTATGTTTTTAAAATTGTCGCTGCTTCACCCATCAGGTAAAATTTTACTTTCTAAATGATAGAAGTCTCTTAATTCTTCTACCACATGTGATCCCATTTTTATATTTTAATTATTAGTTTTGTTTTGCTGAATTTCTTTGTTATTTTTTTTTCAGCTTTGATTGATGTTTGGTGCAAATTCTTACTTTTACCATCCTGTTCAGTGACTTCACCGTGTTCTCGCTCTTGTTTCCTAATAGAACAATTACATCAGCAAACTAGAACCTACTGATTGTTTCTCCATGAGCCATTTGTCATTTTAAAAAACTGTAATGTCAGTACCTTTTTTAATTGCTAAGTTTATTTAGGAAAAAAGTAACAAACTAGAAGGTTTTTGAATTTAGGTTGATGCAATCACATACAGTGCAAGTGTTCAACAAGTTAAATTTTTAGACAAATGACAAATGTTTAATTGAATTTTGCACAGAAAAGTACTTTATCTAATTATGTACCTCAGAACTGAGTAGTGTTATCAATAGCTCCTGCTACTCTTAAATGCTTTTGAGACAGCAACAATAAGGCTTCTTTTTTCTTTAACATGAGAGAACAGCCAGGACTAATCAGTGGGAAATACAATGGCATCCAGGTAAATGTATTGAGCCATAAGCAACTGAGAATGTGGGTTTGGGCATAACTTATTATTTCAGAACTTTAGGTAGTATCGTGGCAACTGGGAAAGTATATAGATTTTTCTGTTCACTAAAACTAAATATTGGGTTAACCAAGAAGCTCATTGAACTTACTAAAGGGTAGGGAAGAAATTCATAAATGGTTTTCTAATAATCTCATAAAGTGGCATGTTGATGTCACAGAATAATGTTCAGTTATTTGAAAGTGGTTTTCAAGTAGGCAACATGGCTCTAGGCAAGGATATTCATGCAAATCTCAGTTGGTGGGATATGTGCAGGATATTTCGGATGAAATGGGCATGGGAGGCCAAATTGATTGTGTAGCATTAGATCTTTCAGAGTGAGCCATAAAATGGTAGTCAATAAGCGAAAAACTATTGGAGTGAGTGAGAAAGTGATTTGCTGGGTAGAAGAATTTTTAAAAGGTAGAAAACAGAATGTCAGGGTAGGAAATGCAGTATCGAAAGAAGTGGAAGTAAAAGTTGGAGTGCCAGAGGGTAGCATATTGGGACTGTTGCTATTCATTATTCTAATGAATAACTGTGATGATTGTTTACTATCAGGGTGTCTCGTATCCATATCCAGGACTTAACCACTGTTAAAATCCAATTAACCCATCACTACCTTTTTTTTCGTGTTTATACCATACCCTTACTACATATGCTCATTTTACCATCGCCTGCAATATATTATCTCAGACATTGCATACCAATATCGATAGTCTTCTCCTTAGCCGTTCCCCCACCCTCCCCCCATTCTCGGTTAGTCATTAGGTAATGTTCGTTGTGTACACACGTTCCGAGGCTAATGGCCCATTTTTCTACTTGTGAACAAGACAGATGCTGAAATATTAGTTGTTTGTCAGCATAAGTGTTCCCTCTCATCGCATCCATCCACTTTGGTATGTGGTGGGTTAATTTCCCTTTCTTTTCTTAAAGAAATAGTTGCATAATAATGACAGTGAAACTGCCGTTATGAAATGAAAACAAGATAGAATAGGAAAAATAATCCATCAGTTACCACAGATAAAGGCTGGAGAGCTGTATGAACACACACACAAATACGATACAAACACACTTTACAATATTTCAGTTAACTACCTTACTCATGTGACAAAGGAAAAGATGTGTACAAATCCAGGCCTACCATATGAATGAATCAAATATGAAACAAGAGGGAATATAAGTGCTGCATCAAAGGTGGGCGGAAAATGTTGACCAATGACAATTCTTGAAAAAGATAATCTCTGTGATGACCGGTCCAGGTAAAATAAAAAATAATTTCAATCTGTCATAAGAGAGAAAAATAAATAGAATTAAAAAGAAGTTTTAAAAAATATATAAAAAATATAGATGAAAATTGTCTGTAAATATGTTATAATGCAAGTAACAGGTATACTGGGGGAGGGGAGGGGGTTTCTTTAGTAAGATTGATGCCAAAACATGTCTAGCGTCTAGGATGTGTGATAGGCCATCTGTGGAATTCTGAAAAAGTAGTGGTGTCCAAAAAACTCTGACAGCTCTAACTGTAACGAATGTGTAAAAGTTGATGGAATCATGTGAGCTGGCATGGATTACCACCGGATGGTCTGGGTTGGCTGTATAAACTTTTATGCCTTTGGACATTCATCCAGTAGGACAGTTACTGAGTGATGATACTGATGTATAAAGAACTGCAGTGATGACAAGCAAGTAGTTAAATTAGGTAAGGCAAGTTTTACCTAAGTAGCAGAGCAGTGTACAAGGGGAGATATAACATTGGATAAATTCCTAATGAAGCCTGAAGATAATTCTGTGGTGTCTCTGGTAACAGAAGAAATAGATGATTACCAGGCAGTTCTGAGGGATTTTAGACAAGTCAGTAAAGTAATGGCCGAAACTGAAGTTAGTTATAGGTACAATTGTAACAAGGCATCTATCTCAGATTTGGAGCAGAGAAAAATTCAACCTGTGTAAGAAGAGTACCAGTACAGTAGAGAGGATGTGGAAAGATTTCAAAGAAATAATAATAATGATGGAAGGAATGGCTACTACAAAACATAAGATAAAAAAGGTATACTACCCACTTATTATAATAGGGAGGGGAGGGGGGGGGGGTAAGAAGGCTAAAAAGGTTGACCAGAAGGAAATATAGTAGTGCTAGAGACAGGAAAGGACAGGGAATACTTTAAATGACTGAACAAGTAATTAATAGCAGCAAAGTAGGAAGCCAAGAATGGGTTTATGAAAATTATTATAAGTGCAGGGGAACCACTGCATGATGAGGATGAATCTAAAGATTTCTACAGCTATATTAGAATAAAGGAGGTGAAGGGAAGCTATCCAAACAGGATTTCAATTTAATTTAATTGCAATGGAACACTCTCTCCAGTGACAATTTCCCTTCACATCCATTTTTTCCTCTTTAGTTTTCCCACTTACTTTTCCCTCTACTTTAAATTGTTTAAGCATTTTGGTAAATCATTCATGATTTCTCTGGGTCATTTATTCCATTTCCTGACCCCCTTATCTATGAAAGAAAATTTTTCCACACACTTATGCCTGAAATTGAGTTCCAATTTGTAGTCATAATTATCCTTTCCCTTCTGTGCATCTCTCCTAATTTTTCCACCAACATCTTTACATTCCTCATTGCCAATATAAGCCTTGTACACTCCCATGATTCTTACCACTTTTCTCCTGTCCTGCAATGAATCCCATTCCAACTCCTTTATCATATCATGTAGTGATTGTGTTCTGTGGTAATTTCTAGAGATAAATCTAGCAGGGAAAGAACTTACTGAACATTTGAAAAAGGCAGACATATTAAGTGTTTGAGTTAATGAGACAATTATCATGCATGGACTGAGGAGAAAAACCAGATGAGGAGCTTTGCTACAAATATAGTAATGCTCAGACTTAAAAAATGGATCCTGAATGTATTACAATGCAACTGAGAAACTAAGATTGCATAAAGAAGCTGATGTGACAATGTTTCTACAGTTTCTAAATAAGGGTTGTGGGATAAACAATTGTATCATATCTTGTAATATTATTTAGAATGTGGCTGGTGACTTGCTGTTTACCTGAGTATTGGAAAAGTGCTATGGTGGTACCATTCAATAAAGGAGAAGAAACAAATAGAGTAGGAAATTACAGACCTATCTGTTTGTCATCAGTAGCAGGTAAATTGCTGGAGAGACTGATATGCAATAGCATCAGAAATGTCTGTGAGGAAAGAAACTGGTTTTAAAAATGGTGAGTAGTTGGATATCAGAGAGTAGGCTATATGCAAGATACTGTAGATGAAATTAAAAAGTCTCTGAATGGTGCTAACTAGGGTTAAGACCACTGGAGAGATGCTGGGTAGAGGAAATTGTTAAAGGAAAAGACTAAAATGTTGTGATAGGAAATACAGTATCAAAAGACATGGAAGTGAAAATAGGAGTTCAACAGGATACTTTGTGGGAAACAAAGCTCTTCATTATTTGAATGAATGATTTCTGTTGATGGTTTACAATCAGAAGTTATATTGTTTCCAGATGACATAATTTTATATAATATGATTAAAACTTTAGAGGGTTATGAATGGCTACAGGGGTACAGGATATCTATCTGAGTATATGAACACTGGAAAAAAATAAATGTCAACAAGAGATAACTTACTAAGTACATAGATAACAAACTAAAGATCTTCTGTTATTATAGGGCAGGAAAGAAATTTGCTTGACACAGTATTAGGTAGTAAACTCAGTTGTGCTAAAAACATTGGGAAGGTGATAGGGAGTTGTTTCAAAACCGATTATTAGAGAGGACAATGAGAGGATTTCCGAGGGAACTGGATTACAAAATCTTGGTCAGACTGTTACTTAAATGTGGTGGTGTGGTATAGGATTCACTTTTTGGATATCAAATTCATTACATGGAAAGGGTGAAACGGTGGGCAGCTCGAATTGTTTGTAGCTTATACCACAGATTCATGATGATGTTTGGATGGATATTGGTAGAAAAAGTAGACATAGTAAATAGATGGGGAGAGATTATTATAACCTTATTCTAGCACTTGATTTCAGGTGTGACAGAGTGGGAAAATTTTCTTTTGCAGATAGGGTAATCAGAGATGGGAATAAATTACTGAAAACTGAACAGTTCACCAGAAACACTGAAAGAGATGAAGATTAAAATTACATGCCCATTTTTCCCATTTCCTGTACCCACCTACTTTTGCCTCTACAAATTTCAACTTCAAATTATTTCATTGCTTCTGGTAAATTATTCACTATTTCTCTCAGTAACCCATTCCATTCCCTGACCCTGAGGGTAAAGTATTTTGGTGGTGAAATGTACTGAAAGAATTTAAGATTATACAGGGCGTTTGCCGGGAAACGCAACCCTCCCAGTCTGTTGCCGTCGGCAACTTGCTCGGTCAGCGGGGCCAGCGGTTCCCGCCACACGATACCGTGAATCACCGCACTGTTTAACACCTCCGCTGCCCCAACAGTGCAGTGGCACAGTATAATGGGACCCTTACATGGTTAAGAACGGTTTCTTTGCATTGTAGCTAGTTTGTGACTTCAGTCTCTTATTAATCAGTGTTGTGAATAAACGTTTCTTTGCGGTTTGGCTGGTTTAGGGCTTCATACTCTTACTAATCTGTACCGTGTTTGAGTGTAAGTAAAATTATGGTACGTTACAGTTTGCAACAAAGAATATTTCTCTACGATACATATGTGAAGAAGAAGTCGTTTAAAAAGTGTCGCAGTAAATTTCGTCGCGAATATCCTGGCGCTTTACTGCCAGCTAAATCAACAATTCTGCGTCTGGTTAAAAAAGTAAGAGAAACGGGTTCATTTTTTAACAAAAAGAGACTGTCGGTCAACCGTATTCTCACAGAGGAGAAAATTGACGATATCGCTTTTCGACTAGAACAGTCACCCAAAAAATCATTAAGTCAGTTAGGGCAGCAGGCAGGCGTATCTAAGACGTCAGCTTGGAAAGTAACAAAGCTAGTTCACTTAAAGCCGTACAAAACAATTGTGGTGCATAAAATTACAGAAATAGACCAGGGGCCTAGGATTAGATTTTGCAACTGGTACCTGCAGGGTGTCCACGATGGCACTGTTGATCCGCAACTGACGTTTTTCTCTGATGAGGCCTGGTTTCATCTGAGTGGTTATGTTAACGCTCAAAACAGTCGACACTGGAGTTCAGAAAAACCAAATACTCTACTCCAACTGCCATTGCATGACTTAAAAGTGGGTGTTTGGTGTGCGATTAGTGCTTCGAGAATCATAGGTCCAATTTTCTTCCGTGAAACTCTTACTTCCGCAAGATATATCGAAAATATTGTGAAAACGTTTTTCGAGAAACTTACTGAAGAAGAAAAATTGTACGGCTATTTTCAACAGGATGGGGCGACAGCTCACACCGCTAGAAATTCGCTTGCTGCACTTGACGAAGTGTTTTATGATCGTGTAATCAGCCGTGGGTTGTGGCCCGCCAGATCACCGGATTTAAACCCTTGTGACTTCTACCTTTGGGGTAAACTTAAGGGTAAGGTGTACGAAGGAAATCCTCACACATTGGAAGAACTTGAGGAAAAAATCTATCAAGTAATAATGTCCATTGACAAAGGTGAAATCCAGCGTGTGTCTCGAAATATGTTCAGAAGATGTGAAATGTGCATTACACAAGAGGGTCAACACTTCCAGCATCTTTTATAAGGTAAGCTAATGAATTACGACACATTTAAATGCTTAGCACATACAAGTTTATGAAGCGTAATTATTGTGAAATAGTCCGCGGCCGACGGTCGAACAATGCCGGAAGCTGATCGCTCGCTCGCCGGGAGCAGTTTCTTCCTTGTAGCGCTAACAGTGGGTTGCGTTTCCCGGCGAACGCCCTGTATAATAGGCACCAAGGAATAACACTCCATCACAATTAAATTAAATTGAATTAGATTGCTGACTACAATAGTTGATATTTATACACACCCATCTATCAGATCCATTTAACTTACCAGACTCTGCCTCAAGTGATTTTCACATGTTTGGACCTCTCAATGAATCACTGATAGGAAAGATATTCCTTTTGATGAATAGATATATTGTTATTGGTTGTGTGGATCAGGACCAGCGCTAGGAATTTTGGGCCCGGGGTAAAATGGGCGACCGTTTTTTTTTTTTTTTTTAAGTTCTACAAACCGGCCGGGATTCATGGCCTGAAGGCCCCTACAGTAGGTGATCGGGGCCCCCCATCAGCTGGTGGGCCCGAGTACTTTTGACCCGCTTACCCTCCCCCCCCTGTCCCCCAACGCCGGGGGAATTTTTTTGAAGGAATTCATGGAAAACTTTCATTGAACATGGGAAGAATATACCACATGTGCAAAATGCATAATACTTTTAAAAGAATTAAGATTTTCATTGCACTTGTTTTGTCTTTTCAGATTGATTGTTGTCTGAAACAGCAGGAAGATGGAAGGTAGATCACAGATGAGAGCTATTAAAAACTGTAGGAACCTGAAATTACACCTAACTACACACCAATCACAAACTCAGTGTGTGAAATACAGAGATAAAGTCTTTTTGACTATGTGAGCAATATAAATTTTGCTTACAAGTGCAAAATTAAATTTGTTTTTCTAAGGGTAAATTGGTTTTCACTTAGTTGAATATGACTTTTCAATAAACTCAACACCATGGCTATGCAATCTATTTTCTTTATTATTTAATTTGAAAATTAGTCCTAAGAAACTAATTACTTTTATTATTTATTAAATGGAAAGGAGCATATTACCTGTTAGAAATTGCTCTATACCCTAGAATTTGCAATATACTAGTTTTTTACATTTCATTCTTTCACTGTTTGTGAATAATTTTACAGAACTTCCCTCAATAAGATATTCCAGTCCCTTAGTATGCTTCCTACAAATGAAAACATTCCTTATGACTGAAATCAAGTGCTACTTTATGGTAATTTTCATCTCTTGTTTTCTGATCCTTCTCACAATATACATTCACCTTCCTCACCTTTTTATATACAGTAACCTTAGCACCCACTTACAGTCTTTCAATGAGTCACCAGACTCAAAGAAGGGCTTGACAAAGGTTTTGTATCTCATTTCCAGCACTTCACTGTTAAATCTCCTCATCACCCTATCCAATAACACAGTACTTTAAATCTTTTCCTTAGTACCTCCTTAATCTAACTTGTTCTAGTGAGTGTATCAGCAAATGATATGCCTATATAATTGTCTGTTGTACCTTCAATAAGCAATTCATCATCAACTTCTTAATCACCATATCCTTTATATTTATAACTGTGCACCTAATAAAATTAGTTTTGTTTCTGAAACTAATCTTCATTCCATGTTCAAGGATCCCCCTAGCCATCCCATCCAAAACCTTATGTAGCTACTTACTTCGTGTATCATTTTGATGCTATTAAACAACATTGTTACCTTCTAACATGTGATTGAAAATGGTAAACCAACAAGCAAATCAGTCATTACAATAATAAAAACAATTGTCCCAGTGCAATACCCTGTGGTACTCGGGGTCTCTCCATCAACTCTCCGTACACCACATTTCAATGTCAATTGCGTCACTTTTCTTAGAATTGGAATAATGATTTTCATCTTAAAATGATTGGAACCCATTCCAGAGTTCAATACATGATGTATCAATTATACTAACATAAATGTCTACAAGAACTAGATTACCATCAGTGTCATTATCTTATAAGGTTAATAACTTTTTCACTGTTTACTGGAAGAGAAATAAGGTTGTAAGGGATATCATTTTATAGTAATATGTTTGTAGAGAAATAGATTTGATATGAATGCTGCTTGTCAATATTTGGTGAAATCAAAGGTTGTGGGAATTCCTCAAGAACTCAGAATATTCAAAGATCTCTTAAAATTAACAAACATACTCTGAATTTCTACAATATATCCTCAGAACTTTTATGCTTTGGTGTGACGATTTTGAGGAAATAATGAACTTTGTCCATGTATAATACTTGCTGCTCAGTTACTGTCCTCTGATTGGGGTGGTTCAGTTTATTAATTGGGGATGGAGGGAAGAATGGGATTTTTTTTTAGCATAAATAATAGTAATTATTATTTATATGGAAAGGACAGGTAAAAAACACCCATCACTCACCAAAGTTGAAGGGAATAGGGCAGCAGCAACACAAAACAACACACAAACAAAGAAAATACAATATTTCAGGTGAAAATCCCTTCTTCAAGTAAACAGAGGTAGGTGGCTGGGCTTGCGCAAGACATGCAGTCAGCGCAGCCACTCACAAAAAACAATAGCTGTTGGAGGTGGTGGGGGGAGCAACGATAATATAACCGCGAGTATAAGACAGATTAAAATAGTTGAAAAAATAATAGTAATAAAAAATATAAATAAGGAAATAAAAATATAATTGAAAAATTTTGAAAAATGTATGAATCTATTGTGCTGGCCAGTGATGGGTGTAGTATTATTTATTATTTCTCATGTCCAGGATATAACATTACAAGCTGAAACAAAACAAATGAAATTAATTAATTAATATTAAGCTTATGGACTATAGAACACAATTAAATGGAGTGTGACCAGTATTCCACAATCCTGATGGCCTTCTCATTTGCCCTAAAAAGGTCATTGATAGTGCAGGTTTCAGATAGATGCCTGCATACCAGAAGATGTTGTAGGTCCTGCAGTCACCATATTCACATAATTCATTTTCAGTAGCGTAACCCCATTTTTTGATATTAGATCTACATCGGGACACTTCAGTTCTTAATCCATTTAATGCCTTCCATATGGCATATGGCTGATAACAATCTGCGGCCGGTGCCTCTTTGATATTCCTCCAGTGCCCTTCAGGAAATGAATTTCACCATAGTTGTACACGGCGTGCTCCAGGTGAAGATGTTATGGCTGTAGTTGACTGTAAGAAGTTTTTTCTTACGGGTTGAGGTTCATGTCCAAACAAAGGGTGTCTGTGGTCTGTTTCCTGTTTCCTCTTCTCCATCTCCACAGCTGTTTTCCTTTGAATGTCAGGTGGTGCTATGCCCATGATTTGGTATATTTTGCTGGCAGGAGTTGGTTTCAGGCAACCTGTTACAATGTGGCCAGTAACATTCAGTGCTATATTAACCTGCCTAGCATGTGAAGAGTTTTTCCAAACTGGTGCTGAGTATTCTGCTGCAGAAAAACTGAGTGCCACGGTCAATGTACAAAGCACATTTGGCTGTGTTCCCCAGGAGAAACTTGTAATTTTTCGGATGATGTTGTTCCAGGTGGATACTTTGAGTTTCGGATCCTCACAATGGGCTTTGAATGTAAGAGAGCAATCAAGCTTTATTGCCAGATATTTTGGAGTATCACAATGTAATAGTTGTTGTCCCCTCCAGTTGATGTTCAGCTTCCTTCTGGCTTCTCTGTTTCTCAGGTGGAATGCACAGACCTCCGTTTTTCCAGGTTTGGGCTTCAAGTGATTAGCGTCATAATACTTGGCCATATCCTCAAGAGCTGTTGTCAGCTTCACCTCCACCATCTCAAAGGTTGTACCTTGAGCTGCAATTGCTGTGTCATCATCATAAATGAATGATCTTGTTCCAGGAATAATTGGTTGGTCATTTGTATATATGTTGTACAAGAGCGGGGCCAGCACACTATCCTGAGGGAGGCCATTCTTCTGAGTTCTCCAGCAACTTTTCTTATTGTGGAGGGTGTCATAAAACCTTCTGTTTTGTAGTAAACACTGGATGACTTGTGTAAGATGGCAATCTTTTGTGGTGGACTATACCTTACTTATCAACATGTTGTGGTTGACTGTATCATACGTGTGTGACATAATAAGGGGGATGAAAAGATTATTTGCCAAAGATGCAATTATTTATCGTGAAATCAAACCCAGGAAGGCAGCGCTTTGTTACAAGACGGTATTATGAAAATAATTGCGTGGTGTAAAGACTGGCAGTTGGAGTTAAATGCTAAAAAGTGCCAAGTTATGCGTATAAGTAAAAAGGTGACACCATTTGGCTCTGAATATACAATTAATGGTACTGTCCTTAGAACTGTAGATTTTGCTAAATACCTAGGGTAGAAATTCATAATAATTTGTTGTGGAATGAACATATCGAGAATGTAATTGGGAAAGCAAATCGTATGCTCCGATTTCTAGGTCATATTTTAAAACAATGCACTCTGGAAGTTAAATCGATTGCATATAAGTCACTAGTGCATCCTCACTTGGAATATTGTTGTTCTGTATGGGGTCCCCATCAAAAGGGGTTAATGGAGGCATTAGAGAGGGTCCAGAGAAGGGCCGCCTGATTCATGACAGGTATATATAGTTGGAGGGAAGGCGTAAGTGTGATGTTGAAGGAGTTAGGTTGGGAAGATCTGGAACACCGAAGGCGTTGCTCTCAACGGAAGATAATTGAAAAATTCACGAATGACATATTTCAGAAGGACAGCAAAGAAATATTGCTCCCAGCAACATTCGTATCTCGGAATGACTGTGAAAATAAGATAAGAGAAATCGGGGCCAGAACCAATTCTTTTCTGTATTCATTTTTTCCACGAGCGATTAGGGAATGGAATAGAAAGGATTTACCGGGCAAGTAAACTTAAAATCCGACAGGAGTAGCTTTCGATAAAGCTCTCCGGCCATCCTGATCTGGGTTTTCCATGGTTTTCCCAGATCACTCCACGCGAATGCTGGGATGGTTCCTCACAATAGCCCATGGGCACCTCCTGCCATATCCCGTATATACCTTTTAAACTATTACCCTTTCGGATAGGTGCAATGCACCCTCTGCCACACTCTTTTAGTGGATTGCAGAGTAATGGTAATAGTAGTAATATGCCACTGTGTATTATCTTAAATTGAGACCAGGTGGTTGCCTTGTGCCCAGTTTGAACTGGTAGACAAGTTGTTACCTTCTGAGCACAGAAGAGCTGCTGCCGTTTGGGAGGACTCTTATAGCATGGACTGTGAAACTAGAGTCAAAAGTATTTGTGTCATGGGAAATGGCATGGAAAGCAACTGGGTGCTTTCAGTGGACATTCATTCTTATGGTTAGTGGATTAGTGGTAAAATAAGGGAATTGGGGTACAAAACTAGACAGATCACTGCTGGAATATGGTGGTACTATAGGACCCACATTTTGGAGGGAGTGCAGAGAAGAGCTGCCAGATTTGTCTTTCGAAATTACCACAAAACACAATCAGTAACTAATATGATAAAGGAGCTGGAGGGGGATTCATTGGAGGATAGAAGGAGGGCAAAGAGAGTCATTGGAATATACAAGGCCTATATTGGTGATGAAGCATGGGAAGATATAGGTGGGAAAATTAAGAGAGGTGCTTGGAAGAGTAAAGATGACCATGACCACAAACTGGCACTAGATTTCAGGCAAAAGGATGTAGGAAAATTTTCTTTCATAGGAAAGGTTGTAAGGGATTGGAATAAATTGCCAAGAGAAGTGATGAATAATTTACCGAAAACACTGAAAGAATTTAAAGTAAAAATTGGTTGAGGGAAAAAGTGGACTACAGGAGGAAGGGAGAAAGATGAGTGTGTAGGGAGATTGCCACTGGAGCATGTGCTACATTGCAATTTTATCAATTATTATTATCATATATCTTGCTAGGCAGTGGTTGCATGTTAACTGGTATGTTACATGGAAGGCCTCCAGGACACGTGTTCTATAATTGGTAATCTTACCCCAGTGACAGGGTTGGTGAAAATGGTCATAGGATGGTCTATGTTGCACATCTTGCAGCAAGGTCTATTGCATAGGCTGTCTGCTGGAATGAGGAAGACTATGATTGTGAGCTAAGTTTAGGAGCCCTGCTGAAACCAGTTCTGGGAGAGGCCGGGAGGATTTTGGAAAAAATGATTCTCATTTCTGGGCAAGTTTGCAGGAAATCATAATTAGCCAAAGGATTCTGTTGATAAATTCGAGGCCTGGGTATTATTATGTGACCAGAACTGGACTATGGTTGGTTTTGGGGGGTTTAGGATGATTGATGGGCTGTTGTGTTTGGTGTGGATGGAGGAGTTGTAGCTATTTGAGAGGGACAAATTCACATCCAAGAATCTGGTCTGAATGTGGGACATTCATGTCCACATGAATTTCAGAGTGTTACAGGTATTAAGATTGTCCAGGGAATTAAGAAGTTTTATACATATTTGTATGTATACAAGATGAATAATAAGTGAAAAAATATTATGTGTTACAAATCCAAAAAATAATATAAAAAAGAAATATTAATTTTATAATTGAATTTTGCAAAAGTCATATTAGATACAATTATTTATTTTTGTACAAATTCTTGAATGGTGTAGTGTAGTTGTCAATGAGCATGGGCGCCGGCAGGATTGCTTCTAGGGGGGTGCACCCGGGATGTAGGGGGGTGCACCAGGGCTGTAATTGGTGCTCCCCACCCCCTATCGGCCCAAATTTCTGGGCGACCCGGGATGTCAGGGGGGTGCAAGTGCACCCCCTTGCACCCCCCTCCCGGCGTCCATGTCAATGAGTTTTTCTGCAAACTGTTTTACCAAGCATAGTGGGTGAGCGGTAATGCTCTGGCCACGCATCCCCATCCAGCTATCCAGACCTTGGTATTTCTATGGTTTGCCTGAATTACTTCAGACAAATGCTGAGATAATTTCTTCAAAAGGCCATGGCCAAATTCCTTCCCATTCATTGCCTCCAGTACTTTTCTGTCTCTATTGACCTGGATGTTGACAAGATGTATAACCATGTACCAGATGTAGTACACAAAATATATAATGACATATGCACACGTCTAACAGAAAAACTGCTAAAGATGCTTTTGTAAATTAAGTGAAATTCATTCAGTAAACTGGTAAATCAATAAAAATAAAATCAGTTGCACTGGTATTCATAATTTATTATCAATTGATAATTGACTTAATGTCTGTTGATTTGCTGTAACTATGTAGATTTTTTTATCTAGAAGTATTTATTTATGATCGTAAGATTTATAGCATTGATAACTAACAAGTTGGTCTTTCAGCGAATGGTTCTTAAATGAGTTTTGAACCCATAGTAATTGCTTTCTGTTCACAGCCTATAGTTTGGAATGTTGGATTTGTTCATCAGACACAGACCCTGACTGTGCTGATACATTTAGCACTACCAACAGAATTCCCTCAAAGTGTGAGATAGATGATAAAAAATTAAAGCCTGCATGTTCTTTTGTGCGTGTGAAAGGTAAGTTGATGGAAATGAATCATATTTTTCATTAGAACATTTCAAATATTTTCTTCCTTGTGACACATAAAATATTACTTTTACAAATCCTATCTCCAAATAAAAAACTATTTGATTTGATGGATCTCATCCATTTTTGTTTAAAGTTATTTCCTCTTCCAAAAGACATCATGTTCCTAAATTTCTGGCTCTGAAAATCTATTCCAATTTCACTTTTTATTCAATGTTTTGTGGATTGTTACATAAAATTATCTGTGTTATTTGATTTTGTTCTTGTGGCATGTAAACCTCGACAAGAGTAAGTTAGTTCAAAGTGTATTGTTGTTTCCATGGATTAATTTTGTTTTCATAAATGGATTTACACCATGAGAATCAATGCAGATATTTAACTGTCAGAAACTCCTCTATTTTTAATCTTACAGATTTTTGTTGTCATATAATTTATTTACTTTTAATTATTTAGATAATATCAAGTTTTCTTTATTTCGATTTAAGCTCTTTTGTTTTATTACCAAATGTTCTTATATACCAAGTAATTGTCTAGATTGCTTGTACTGTTTACAGTGCTAGTCATTTCTTTGATTAGACCACATCAGCTGTCAGTTCAGTTCTTCTTCTTTGTTGCCTAGACCCTTTACATCCAAAGAATTTTCTAATTATTAATTTAAATAAGAAAAGAAAGGGAAATTAACCCAATACATACCAAAGTGGATGGATGCGATGAGAGGGAACACTTATGCTGACAAACAACTAATATTTCAGCATCTGCCTTGTTCACAAGTAGAAAAACAGGCCATTAGGCTCGGAACGTGTGTACACAACGAACGTTACCTAATGACTAACCGAGTAGTGGGGAAGGGTGGTGGAATGGCTAAGGAGTAGACTATCGATATCGGTATGCAATGTCTGAGATAATATATTGCAGGCGATGGTAAAATGAGCATATGTAGTAAGGGTACGGTATAAACACGGAGAGAGAAAAAAAAAAAAAAGTAGTGATGGGTTAATTGGGTTTTAACGGTGGTTAAGTCCAGATCTGGCATCCTTTTATTTTTTATTTAAAAAAAAAAATCCATTTCATTTCGATCCTTAAGCTACATGAAATTTTCTTATACCATTTCTCATTTGGTGCACTAGAGGACAAGATAGTTGTGATAGGTGACAGCTGCTTGAAGGATATCAATTGAATGGTTATATATAGACTATTTACACATTACTTCTTTTTTCAAGTACCACTGTCCAAAAATTCTAGAGATTTGATACCATTTCAGACAGTAGGAAACTAAACAATGAAAACTGGTTAGAAGTATATAATGCGCAGGGTGTTAATGCGAAATTTGATTCCTTTCTGAATATATTTCTAACACTTTTTGAAGGTAGTTTCAAAAAAAGGAAAATTCTCAACACTCCAAACAATGAACTGGGCATGGGATGGATAACAAAGGGTATTAGAATCTCTAGTAAAACAAAGAGGGACCTTTATTTAAAAATGAGAGAATCAGATAACTATGCTCTGAAAGTTCACTATAAACTTTATTCTAAAATACTAAGAAATGTAATAAGAATGGCCAAGAACAAGTACATATCGGCGAAAATAGAGAATTCAGACAATAAAATGAGAACAATATGGAATATAATAAAGACTGAAACAGGAAAAACTGTAAATCACTCTAAAGACATAAAAATAGAACAAAATGGACATGTGTATAGCGAAGTAGGGGAAGTTTGTGAAATATTTAACAAACATTTTACGTCAGTAGTAGATAAATTAGGCATAGAAAAGCAATCCCCACATAGTGCTCTAAGGCTTCTTGAGACTGCTTTCCCAAATAGCTTTGTGGAGATGAAATTGCCACCAGTAACAGTCTCAGAAATAAATAAACTCATTAAACAATTAAAACCTAAAAATTCTTCCAGCTATGACAAAGTTAAGAGTGTTTTATTTGCAGATGACACTAACCTGACTGTGCGTAAAACACCAAACAGTACTATAGAATTTAATGTAAATGAAGTACTTAGAGTAGTAGCAAATTGGTTTAAGGATAATTCATTAAAATTAAATTTTGAAAAAAACACATTATATTAGGTTTAAAACAAAAAACTATGCACAGCCAGATATATGTATAAACTATAAAAACAACAAAATCTTAGAAACAGAGAGTATAAAATTTCTTGGTATTAAAATAGATCAGAAACTCTGTTGGCATGATCATATCACTACACTACTGGCAAAGTTAAGTAGTGCCACCTTCGCAATACGAACACTTTCTCTAACAGCAGATCTAGAATTAATGAAACAGGTGTACTCCTCATATTTTCATTCAGTAATGTCATATGGCATAATTTTTTGGGGAAACTCTTCACAAAGTAAAAAAGTTTTCATTGCACAGAAAAGAGCTATTAGGTTTCTGTGTAGGGTAAAACCAAGAACTTCTTGCAGACAACTCTTTAAGAAACTCAATATTCTTACAATGTATTCTCAGTATATATATTCTCTCATGAGCTTTGTCATAGAAAATTTTAACCTGTTTACACCTAATTCACAGGTACACAGTTTCAATACAAGAAACAGAAATAACTTGCATAAAACACAAACATCTCTGTCATTAGTACAAAGAGGAGTTAATTATTCTGGGATACATCTGTTTAATAAACTACCTAATAGTATAAAACAGCTTTCAGATAATAAAGATGTATTCAAACAAAAACTTAGAGATTATCTTATTGGCAACTCCTTCTACTCCATTCAAGAATTTGAAGAAAATAATTAATTGTACTCATTATGACGTTTGCAAAACTCAGTTGCAAAAATGTATGTTTATTATTATTTCTTGTATTTGTAAAATATCCCAGAGGTACTTCCTCAGCAGGGATCCATGGAACAAGATTGATAAATAAATAAATAAATAAATAAAAGACCTAGTACTTAAAACAAATGCGAGTGAAAAAATACTTTGTACATCACTGCAAGGAGCTAAAACATGAAAATTGTTTGCATCTGAAAAAAGTATGAAAATTACTGAGAAACCCTTTCATCTGCTGTGTAGGAGACAACATGACAACTACAATTAATCTCTTTATTTTTTATCTTGATCTAATGGTCAAAACTATATAAAACTTCAGGTATCATTAACTTATTTCATTTATTTTATTTTTTGGAACTATTCTCGTGACTAGGCTTACTACAACACAATACTGTTTTCGGCATTTGTACTTAAGTTAGATGTCTAGCTAGTGGAGGAATTTTTATAACCCAGTACTTGGCCAGCATGGCAGGGGGGTAGGTAATTTTTTTCTGATTTCCAGAAACAAAAGACTTAGGTTAAATTCCTTGATCCCATAGAGCATGCATCACTGTTGAAAATTGTTTGCCCATTTAATGAGGACACTAAGCATCATGGCTTCCTAGGTTACCTTCAACAATTTAATATCACAGGTGTCCTCATTTCTATGCAAAGCACACATGGCATGCTACAATTAATATGTGTTCATCACAGTCATCCACACAGCTACAGTAGCTAATTATAGCATGAAATATCTTTTCTAGCCAGTTTTCTACAGTTCCTGGGGTGAATTTTTAGACTTCCACACATTTCATCTAATCTGCACATTAAATTAACATAATTCTTTAAAAAAGTGTGTAAGTATAAAAATAAACTGATGAAAATTCTTCTTGTCATCTGTACACCAGGAAAGTCTCAATTCTCATATAAAAATAAATTTTGTGTTTTAAATGTCCTCTGAGTCCCGTTTTTATTTCCAATGATGTAATTAAACATTTGGATAGGAGAATAAAAACTGCTTGCCAAAAATGAAGATTCCTATATCCTATATATGATAACGTCATGTTTATACATCACCATCCAGCAGGACACCGGAGAAGATTTTGTTGCATCGATATGCTGGGAAAGTCACCACTCCCACATCTCCACTCACACATTCCTTTAGTGTCAAACAGAAAAAAAACATGTATACATATAGAGCTTGGAATTTTCATGTGAGTTAGCTGCCAGGCTCCTCACTCTGTTGCTGAAGAAGGGATATGAGACCGAAAATTCCAAACTGTATATGTGTACGTGTTTGTCTGTGTTTTGACGCCACCACAATCTACATCATTGGTATGCAGTGGTTGTTCTCATATTCAAATGTTTAATGTATCCCTCTTTTCAACCCCTTTGTTTCCTAACACTCCAATGATGTAATTAGTCTGATAATTGTGTAGTTCTTTGTGGATTGATTATATAGTTCTTCACTTTTAACATTATAATAAATTTTAATCTGACTATTGTGATTAAACTAAATTACCAATAGCAAAATGTTGATAATTGTTATTTCAGTGAATACTGTCGAGACATTCACAATAAGAGATTGTGACTTTGCTCCTCTGCATGGCCCAGAGAACTTAACATGCCACATGACACTGCCACCTCACAGCAGTATGGAATTCTGTCACATATGTTTTGAAGATAAGTGTAATGGTGTAGCTTCACCAAATATATCAGGGATGAAGACATTTGTTTTTATGCTTATTGTACTTTTTCTGCAAGCCATTTACTGATAGTCATAACATTATATGTTTTATGAATATCAGCTTCTCTGCCTGTGAAAAAAAAATGAAAAGATGTGAACAACTTAAAATTTAATTTCCAGAGAGAATGAGGAAGTTTTAATGGAGTTTGATCTAAACTATACTGTTCTCAAAATATTAGAAATTCTGTTAATGTGGCTAATGTAATAATCCAAACAAAACGATAGTGGTGAGCATATTATTTTACAACTGACACATTAAGTTACTAAGCATTTACCTTTTTCAACTAAGAAACTCTAAGATATGTTTACAGCAGGCATATGCATCATAAATCTTTTGAAATACATTTTATAATTGTATAAGTGATGAAATGATAATTTTCATTTGAAATGTCCAGTCTTATGTTTACCGTATAAATTAGTTCTCTGATTTATTGTAAATCATCTAGAGTTTATAATACTCCCAATGAATTATATATCCACAGTAAGAAAATCATATCATGTTAACACTATTTGTCAGTAAACAGTGTAACTTCTTTAAATGGTTGTTCACAGGTCTGCATTATCTTGCATGAATAAAGTGTATCTGGTAATGAATGATTACATAGAAGCATCTGCCTCTTTTTAAGAAGTTGAATTAGAAAAGTCTTAAGGGTAATCATAACTTACTGTGATATAATAGAAAAGAAATCTTTATATACTAGGTGGGGCATAAGTTTTGTAAAATCTGAATGTCATTTGGAATGCTGCAGTTGTAAAAGAATATTTTACTGTAAAAAAATGTTCCTGAAAGCAAAAATTATTGATATGTAAATTGACTGTATAAATTTCTTATTTTCATTATTAATTAATTTTATGAAGTCTGTAATCATTTGGAATTTTTTTTTACACACACTGCTACATTACATGAAATGTTTGCTTTAATGTTATCATTGTTTGAAGTTATCTATTCAACACATTACTTGCTAATTTTTCTTTGTTTTACATTGATTAACTCAATACAGAAATATTTCCAAAACTCAGAATGCATATTGAGTATTAAGTTGTAATTATAATCAGTCAATACCAATCATTGAATTCAATTTACATGTGATGGATTCACTTTGTAATGTGAGCTTTGGGGGGTGACTGCTGTTATTAGAATATTGAGATTAATATCAGTTTTGTTAATCTGGATAGCAAGAATCTCGAATGCTGTGGAATTACCGGTGAATAAATGTTGAGTTTTATTAGATCTTATGGCATTTACATTGGCTGGGTAAATTTAACTTTATCTCTGACACAAGTCAATGCAATTGCAAGTAAGCAATACCCAGACCTTACAATTAGCCAGATCAGCGCAAACAATAATAGTACTCTTAGTATCTCAATAGTTTAAAAAGTGAATATGGAACATCGTGACGTCACAGGCCTACTAGTTGTTATGCATGTCTTAAAATTCCCAGGGGTGCCAATTAAAGTAAAATGAACATTATCTGAGTCATGTTACAATAAACCAGAAGCTTTCAGGGTTCAATGTTTGGTACTCAGAGGCACTTGCACAATTAAAGCTGAGAATCTATTCCCAGGTAGCTTTGATGGGTCTATAAAGCCTCATTAAAACCTATGAAACCTTGACCTGGCATCAGAACACAATACCAAATGTCGGCCGCTCCACAGCGAATTGCAACACAAACTGTCACCACGAGATAACGATCTCACAGACCGCTCTTCCATCCAGGCACCTCTGTGATGATTGCCTCACTCCAATAAGCCAATAAGCCTCGATCTGCATCAGGCCACTATAAGCCAAGAAGTTGATGTGCATCGGGCCACGACTGGCCAGAAAGTCCTCTCCCTCGTTTTTCTGTGCAGTGCCCGTCTCACATGAAAAAGAAGCTCTGTGTTAACATTTGTCAACCCCATGGTGTCATGGCATTGGTGGGATAGCGTATACCAAAATCACATAATGTCCAAGGCATTTTCTATTAGCTCCCGCCAGTGGCCTCCTTCAACCCCTCGCGTCTTTGCTGAGAGGTCAGCGCCCAGCTTCTGTTAATTGGATCTGCCTCTCACCCCCTGGTACCACTATTATGTACCTGGGACTCCATGTCGCTGGCAAAAAGCTTTGTCCAGCTATGCAAATGTTAAATATTTTCCACTGACCACCAGCATTTTCATCATTTTATATTTAATTTGCTCCTTTATAATAGCAATCTTGCATTAACTATAATTATATACAATAATTTGGTCACTGAGGCTTATTATGAATAAATTACCTGGTCATTTGTATAAATTAGTATTAAAATAATCTGAATGATATACAAATTGGAGTGTGGTGTAAAAGCGTCCCACTACAACCTTCTTTCAATTTCTTAAATGCTTAGAGCACAATTTTACCAACCATCTACTTTTGGCTTTTACTAATTTTAATTTTAAATTCTTTTTGTGTTTTTAGTAAACTGTTCAGTTTTCCTGGTGGTGAATTATTTCTGTCCCTCACTCACCTTCCTATTAAAAAGAAATTACCCACTCGCTTACACCTGATTCTTCTACTAGTATTAATCCAAGCAGTATCACCATTATTAACCTTGTACACCCTGGCACTTTCTTCTCCCAACTCTTATTTTCAAATTACTACCAACCTAGCACCTTTATCATATGAATTTCCACAAACTAGTTGTGGGGTACACAACTTCACCATTTGTGAGTTTTAGTAAAAAAAATTATTTAGTAGTTATATGATTTTTAAATACTAACATTGAGTTTCTAAAGTCACAGAATGTCAAGAGAGGTATGTAAGATCCTTTGTGAAAATGAACAGTTGAAAAAAAGTAGTAGTGGTAAAGAAAATGAAATGAGAGTAGGTGTGGTTGGAAGAAAGCTTAATCGAGAAGCTGTAAAAATCCTGATGGAATTTGTAATGGAAAATATTATCCTGAGGGCAGAAGATTAGTATAATGATAAAGTTAGTGAATTATGAAAGTTGTATTAAGTAACTGATTGTCATTGAAAAATGGGAGATAATAAGATAAGTGGAAGACTTTTGTTTCATGTTGAGATTATAATAAAGAAAGTGGAGTTTATTCTTAAAGTACATTTGTTGTGATTTTTTAATAGTAGTTTGATTTACAGTTGTGGTATCTAAGAAAATCCAGTAGTGGACAGATAGGGTTAAATAAAGATCCTATGTGAACTAATCTTCTGCTGGAAACTTAAGGAAAAATAGTATAATTTATTTTCTAAAGGTGAAAGTAAGAGATGAGATAAATTTGTAAAGAAGAACAGAAATCGAAGTACATTTTCATATCATTTCTAAAACATAAAGAAACTTACATAATGTAGCTGCCATCCTTTCCAACCTCTCCAATTCCTAAACTTGATACCAAAAGTATGGATCCCATACTACAGCACCACATTCAAGCAATGGCCTAGCAGTTCTCTGACTTTCGTGGTACATCCCTTTATCTTCTTTCAATTAAATAAATCATTTTGTAACTACTCTCTAGCACCTTCCCCAATTTATCCATTCCATTTGAGTTTACTATCAAATATTATGATAACATATTTACACTTAAGATCTTCAAGAAGAATTTCTCCTCCATAAGCTGACTCTTCTAAGCATTTATTAAAATTCCATGTTGATCTACTCAGTTTTATATCAAACTCAATATTTCCCTGCGCTTATTCACAGCCCTCTCCAGTTTTGATCCTATTTATAACATTGTGTCATCTGCAAACTTCTTACTGCAAACTATAAACACAAGCATTCATTAGAATAATGAACAGTAATAGTCCAAACAAACTACCCTATGTAGCTCCCATTTTCACTTCCAGCATTTTGATACAGCATTTCCTTTTTGTTTTCCATCTTTTAAGAATTCCTCTACCCAACTAGTCACATTTTTGTCAACTTCAATGGTTTTTACTTTGTTTGCCATTCTCACTCCATCAAACGCATTCTAGAGGTCTAGTGGTTACACTATCAACTGGAACTCCCTTGTGCATTTCAACCTAAATATCTTGCACGTAACCCACTAACCAAGATTCCAATGAATATCTTTTCATGAAAACATGTTGCCATTTTACAAACAAGTACCTTTACCACAGACATTTCTAACATGGCTGCATATCAGTATTTCTCTAAAGAATTTTATTTATCCTTATTGCAACCACCTTCTAATGTTTCATCAACTACAACTATTTCTTTTATGATTATGATTTCTCCTACCATACATCAGTATTCAGTACCACTAAGTTTTGGTTATTTTTGCTCTCTCACCAGCCTTCCTCTAACCTAAAAGAAGAACAATCCTAACATTAGCATAACTAGAACTGGAGTTCCTTTCAATTTTTATCTAACAGTTAAATCTAGTTAGGTGTATGCCAAGCCTAGTGAGCCCCACGTACCAATACCTTTCTCATGCAATGCGTCAATCTCTACATATGGTTTACCTGTGGCCAATCATAATGTCTCAAGGATATGCATTACTTAAACCCTGGAATGCTGAGCATCCATCGAAACCTTCAACAGGACATTGTTGAAACCAACTGATCATTTCTTCCTGTTCTAAAAAATTTTCAATCCCTTGAAACAATGTGAACAATACCAATAGTACATTCTGTCCATCCTCTTTGGTTTTTGCTAGACCACTTGTTTTTACATAACTAGTTTTACTGGGTGAGTTAAACTTAAAACATTTTATGGTCAAATGGTTCACTTTTGATATCTCATAGTAATAACTACTATATCCAGAAAATTTTCTGTCTATCGGTTTAATCACATTATGAGGCAAGGATATTTATCTAAAACAAAATAAATTATCTGATGATATTATAACATGCTCTTTATCAAGTTGTTAGTTGACAACAAACAATAAAAATCAGCATTTTGATCTTTCTTATCCAAAGATGTTGATCCAGATTAGCAGTCAGAACTCAGATTCTAACCTACAGTTATGAATTTCCAATAGAAGTATTTGTTGCATCACATTCTTTTGCAGTGTTCCACACTCTGCTTACAGTCTAACCCCAGAAAAGTAAATTCATTTATGTCACAATTTTTCTAATATCACTCGACAGCAAGTTGGTAAAACATCATTACTATGTGTCGAAACAGGTCAGAATATGTATCAAATACTCCTTCTCAGACATACACAACCACTGAGCTTGACAGTTTTCCCTTGTCTGATATCTCATCAAGCTGCCATACTACCATAGTATAAAAGTCCTGAACTGAATCAACTGACAGTAAAAATTCTACAACCGGCAAATACTAAAATACACCACTGTTTGTGATAATTGCAACATTCAGAAAGAGTGATCTGAATAACTCCTAAATTGGAGGATATCTAGGATAGTGGAACTATAATAAATGATAAGGAGAGATATTGTACATGAAGGTGCAACGTTGCTTTCTTCTGTATGACTGAACAGGACAGTTTTATGTCATGATCAGTAAGTGCAGAGCAATCAAACAAAGTGGAAATGTACATGAAATTGGCCTGTATTCATCATCAGCATCAAAGAGCGCAACAACAGCATTCAGATGACTTTAAACATGGCAGAATGATTGATCTCTGGGAAACGAGTTTGTCATACCACAACATACTTGTATAGGGTGTGCTGTTATGGCAGTGATCCATGTGTGGAATAAGTGGCTAGAAGAGGATTTTACACATCCGTTAGTGGATTCTGCACCTTCAATAAGACCAAAGTGCGGAATGGCTGTCATCTTTTCCTCATGGTCGTAATCAGCAGTACAGTTTCATTCACAGTGCTTGCTTGCCTTTGGAGCACTGCAAAGAGTGTGGAAATGTCTGTGTCAACAGTTTCAAACCATATGATGGCATGCATACCATTGCGTTGGCTTCCATTAACCAGAAACTACCAATGCCTCAGACAGCAGTAGGCACTGAATGCCATCACTGGCAATCTGAATGGCAAAATATAGTGTTTTTGGATGATTTGCACTTAAACTTGACCCTTGTGATGGCTGCATAAATGTTAGATGCTACCATGTAGAACATAATGTCACACTGTTGACTGGCATAGCAGACAAATGTCAGGCATGGTGGTTTGGGCATCACTGACAATAACATACTGAGGGCAATCTGAACATCAAATGCTACACCAGGGAAATTTTAAAGCCCAAGGCATTGCCCCTCCTGCAGGAAGCTCCATGGGTCATATTTTAGAAGGCCAATACCTAGCCACATGTGCTGACAAATATGCAAGCCTTTTTCAAAGAATGACTAATACCACACTACCGTGGCCTGCACATTTGTCTCAAATGTTGTCCATCAAACATGCCTGGGATATGGTGGCCAGCCACTTGTTTATCATGTAACCACTGTCAATGGTTTGTGGATACACCTACAATAATAATGATATGGGAAAACCATTCACGCAGTGAAAATAACGAGGATAGGGCCTCATAGGATTCCACAAAGAAATCTGCTCATTTTACTCAAGGAATTTGAATGAACTGCAAATAATTTCAAGCATTTTAATAAATTAATGGTAATATTTGGATATTTAAACATGGGCAATAATTAGGATTGAGAATGCAACTAAACCTTGTCACATTACATGTGTAATACTGCAAGATCTACAAACCTTAATCAATAAAATATTTAATACTCTTATTCAGCATATCTTATTGTACACTGATATCTGTGAATTATAAGCCATAAATGGTATTACAACATTTTCTGGCTACTTTGCACAGTTTGCTGTCATTTTGACAACTATTGTTCCAATTGAAATTTAACTTCTTGGGTAACTAAGAAAATATTATGATTAATATCAGTAATTCCAAAATAGTTGGGCAACAATGAAACATAACATGCTTTTATAAATAAAAATAATTCATTAAGGAAAGCGTGGTTAACTTTATCGTCCCAGGAATTGAAAAAACAACACAAATTCACAAACAAATATTGACATCTTTACTTCTTTCAACAAATCAAAGTAAATGTACTTTAATTCTCCACATAATCAAGTGACATATGTCATTGAGATTACTAATTATTACAGTAAAAGATCACCACAACTCATATTGTTTAGGTCAGGGGGGCATGAAATATATAAAGGGCATTATTTGTCATTTGAAAACTGAGTTCTGGTGAAAAAGTTTTGTGGCACAGACAATGTTCCTTTACCATTCACAGATAGCAGCAATGAGAAGTGGTGTGGTACAATGGCAAATTGTAATTGAGTGATCTCTGCACTGAAGCCGGCTATGACAGATAGAATGATGTCACGGCTTACAGCATCACCCCTGGCACCGTATGTGAAGGCTTGATGAGAAGACACATTGAACAGCTATCAGCAGTCACAAACTCATCAGGAATTGGTGTGAAGGAACCCATAGTCAACAGCTCGTAGTTGAAACCAAAAACTGAAATGCCTCTCCAGGCATCGCCTTGTCCTCTCAAGATTGGCACCATCCAATCATTTTCCCCTGAAACCAAACACGGAGGCCAATAGGCAGAATTTAACATACTTTCCAGCCTTCACAGCCTTATCACAGGATTAGCAGCATATGAGTTTCCCAGCTAATATCCATGGGACTGATAAAGCCTTTTTTTGGCTTGCAGGTATCGGATAGCATGACTGGTGGTCAACATCCTGTTTTTGCCATTTGTGCAACTGTGAATAACATGCATATATTTTTATGAATTGTTCGCATACCAATATAATTGTTTTGATAACATGTAACACCACAAGTCAAATCAAAAACATAAATGTCAAAGTACTAAAGAGTCATGAATGAACTAAAATTGAGATTTTTCAGGCAGTTGTAAGGGAATGAATCATTGGATGAGCTGCATAGGTGGGAAAATACAACTCAAAATATTGATATTTCCATGAAAATCTGCTGATCTGATATAGATTATAATTTTTTAATGTTAAACATTAAGGCTGAGATGAAAACTGACTGATATTGGGCCATATCAGTTCTGCCAGTATTTTCAAAGCTAAGAATATGCATTTTGTACCGAAAGGTATATTCCTGTTTATGTAATAATGAATTACTTTTTGAAGTTCAGTTTAACTAAGGACAAAATGTTTGAACAGAATCTGCAATTTTTTTCTCTCATGCAATTCTGACACAAACAAATTCTATAGAAGTTCGACATCTCATAAGAGACCATTCTTCTTCAACTTCAGGTGCTGCAGACAACTAACAACTTGAATGCTCGTTCTTCTTCTAAGATCACTACTGCAAATAAAGAGCAGAGTAATGCTGAAAAAATGTACACTGATCAGCCAGAACATTAGGAGCACCTACCTAACAGCTGGTATGTCCGCCTTTGCACAGATAAAAGTGGCAACACGTTTTAACATGGAAGCAATGAGGCCTTGGTAGGTCGATAGAGGGAACTGGCACCACATCTGCATACACAAGTCACCTAATTCCCGTAAATTCTGTGGAGAAGGGCAATGAGCTCTGACGCCACGTTCAATCACATCCCAGATGTGTTCGATCTGGCTAGTTGGGGGGCCAGCACATCAATTTCAAATCACCACTGTGTTTCTCGAATCACTCCATCACACTCCTTGCCTTATCTTGTTGGAAAATGCCACTGCCTTTGGGAAACATGGTCGTCATGAAAGGGTGTACGTGGTCTGCGACCAGTGTACGTTACTTATTGGCCGTCATGGTGCCTTGTACAAGCCTGAATGGACCGCTGGATGCCCACATGAATGTTCCTCAGAGCATAATGGAGCCGCCGCCAGCTTGTCTCCGTCCCGCAGTACAGGTGTCAAGAAGCTGTTCCCTTGGAAAACGATGGATTCGCACCCTCCCATCGGCATGATGAAGAAAGTATCTGGATTTATCAGACCATGCAATGCTCTGCCACTTCGCCAACGTCCAGTGATGATGGTTACGTCCCCATTTCAGTCGTAGTTGCTGATGTCATGGTTAAGATTGGCACATTCATGGGTCGTCTGCTGCGGATGCCCATCGTTTGGAATGTTTGGAACTGTGTGTGAGTTCACACACATTTGTATTCTTCCCGGCATTAAAGTCTCATGTTAGTTCCGCCACAGTTCGCCGCCTGTCCTGTTTTACCAGTCTGCCTACCCTACGACGTCCGACATTTGTAATGAAGGGTGGCAGCTCAACCCCTCGACGTTTGGACGTGATATCTCCTTGGTTTCACCACTTGTTGAAGACACCCACCACAGCACTCCTCGAACACCGAAAAGGTCGTGCAGTTTCCGAAACGCTCGTGCCGAGCCTCCGGGCCATCACAATCTGACTTGGGCCGAACTCAGATTGATCGCGCGCCTTCCCCATTCTATACATGGATGGCACGCTCTCTGATACTACATGTGTCTGACTAGCAGTCATTCCTCGTCAAGTGACGCTACTATCTCCTGGACGGGTTTATATCGATAGTAGGAAGGTAGTCATAATGTTTTGGCTGATCAGTATACATTACCATCCAATATAGTCATATCACAAAATAGTGACTGATGATAAAATCGTAACAATCGATCAGACTTTCACTCATTCACAACACAAACAACATACTAAACTGAGCTTATGCCAGCACATCATATACATACAAACAAAACAATTAACGCGTAAATACATTTACATCTATGGGAAAATCACCACAGCTTAAATTTCTCGAGAAATTCCCTTGAAAATAACGGTTGAAGAGAAAAAGAGGAAGACACATTTTCTCGATGACATTTATTGTGGGGAGCATGTTTCGAAGTAAATTTTGCCCTAACAAGTTTCAGTAAGAGGAAATGGTTTTGAGAAAAACGGATGTTAACATGATAATAAGACAGAAATCTTTAACGGAAGTATATGCATTTTGTCATAAAAATGTGAGTAATAAATAAAATCTGTACATTTAAGATATTAAAAAATATATTTTTTGGGCCCTATTAGTAAGTTACAGAGAAGAAATCGACTCGTTTTTTTAAATTTGTGTGTATCTGTTAGTCTGCAAGTTGACTGGGTTTCACACAAAACCACAAAACCTACTGGTTGTATTTTGCTGGGGTTTCGATTTATATGCAGAGCGTGGTTCCGCGGGTAAAACCGGAAAGTTTCATCTTGATATGACACCAGCAATCTGAGAACTCCATAAATATAATAATATTGTAACGGGGAAATATTCTGTATGTGAAAATATCTTTCTAAAAAAATTGTTTAGGATACTGCTCATAAGAAACAAAGAAGGAATGAAGTGTTTTTAAAATTTTTGTTTCTTTGTCTTTTCGGATTAACGGAGTGCTCGCAAAAAATTACTGGTTAGATTATTATGAGGTTTAGAGTAATGTACAGCCAATGGTCCCAGGGATAAAGTAGAGTACATTTCATTTTGATGTGAAGTCGGAATTCTGAGAAATTTTGATGAAATTTCCTACAAATCAGTTTCCACTTTTTGTTTAGTAGGTCAGATTTTGATGGGAGTTCGAAATAATGTATAGTCCACGATCCTAAATGTAAAATCGGGTAGGCCTATGTTTTGTTTTGACGTAACGTTGGAACGATGATATACTAATATAAAAGTGCCAGGGATATACTAATATAAAAGTGCCAGTATCCACTTATCGTTGAAAGTGGTTCTTCCTAAATGTACGTTTAAAATTTTGGTGGGGTCGATGGTCCAGTGAGTATAATAAGCTATGTTTTATTTTGAAGTGACACAGAAAAGCAGTGAAATTAAGATAAAAGAGTCCACAAATAAGTTACTTCTCGCAGACGAAATGTTTATCGTGATTTTATCCTCCGAGTGGTTATGAATTATTCTCAGGAATTAAGTTTCAGTTTGTTGTGGAGACCATTCAGGTAAAAGAATTAGCGTTCAGTGAGCCACAGGTGCCGTGGATCATGTTGCTTTTGATGTTGATTTAAGAGATAGGTCTGTACATTAACAGCTAGCGCGAACGAATTTGCGGGCAACTCCTATATCCCGTTCAGTTAACAGAGGCGG
>JARYHS010003134.1:0-59533 GCA_031002005.1 Vandiemenella viatica
AAATTATTAATATAACAAAAGGTCTGGAATACTAAAACAAACAGTATATAAATAAATTAATTAACTAGTTAAATGATAATACTAATAATAATGAGTCACCCATATTGAAGTCATGACTTCTGGGCAATGCAAAGGATATAATGGAAGCAACTTTTATTCCTAACAGGAAGAGGTGAAGACAAACTTTTAGCTCCTTAAATCTGGAGCTACTTGGCTAGGGATGGATGACCCTGAGAGAAAAGACATGGTCATCCAGGAAAGTGTTTAGAAATGGGTTAGTTCCATGCTTATTTTTTTTTTTTTTTTTTGGCAAAAATAAACTGTTAAAGTAATTGAAAGAGAAAAAATAATTACATATAAATTCATAAAAAGTGTACAAGCTATGTAACGTTTCAAGTGATATGTTTCCACTAAATGCAATGAAATTTTCCAGCATTATATCATATAATTGACAAAAGCTATTAAACTTAAAGATTCCACCTTTATTGATTATAGCTTTACGCTCATAGAAGTTGAGGTGATTAGTGATGGGAATGGACTGGGAGCAAGGAACGGCAAGGAATTAGGCCATAGCCAATTCAAAGGAATCAACCCAGCCTTCATCTGTGCTGATCTGGAGAAACCATGGAAAACCCAAATCAAAATGGCCACACCGGGATTCGAGCCCGCATCCTCCCACATGCGAGGCCAGGGTGTTACCCTCACCCTCCATACCTGGTGTGATTCTGACGTAGTTAACAAAGTAAACATTTTACCTCCCTCTTGGCCATGACCACCTGTATATGATAAACGTAAACTTATCAGTAACAAATGTATTTGCCGTTAAGTGAGTTAAATATTTTTAATGATAATTAAATTACTTAGTATTATTTGCGCCCAGAAAAATATAAAACTTTAGTGCTCAATATCAGACACTCGCTAAGTTAATATTAGTTTTATCAGAAATAGCTAAATTATTCACCATAGAAAATGATGTATATTAGGAAGAATAATATACATTAATACTGTGGTAAGTCTTGATTAGATTTTAAAGTAACATAAATTTCTACATCAGCAGCTCACTGTTTAATAGCAAGGAAATACTTTACCTATCAGGAACAGGTTCCATTTTTAAATTCTCTTGTTCAGCATTTTCCAGCATATTCTTAAAAAAAAAGAAATAATGATAAATATAATAATCTTGGAATATAATTTAAAAAAAGAGAAATCAACAACATTAATGCAGGAAGTATAACACCAATAAAAACATGAAAAGTTATTTTTTTTAAAAAGTTAATGATCCTTATTATTTGGTAACATGAAACCAAACATAAATACAAGCAAACAAGATGAAATACTCAAGTCCCAAACACTTTGTAAACTGAAAGTTTAGTTACTTTAGCATGTCAACTAACCACACTGGTCTAATAAAAGAAAAATAATTCCATAAACGACTACAGTAGAACTCTGAATGTCTGTTCCGATAGCCTTTTTTATTTATAAAATCCTCTGTAAAATTATCGTATGTATATTAAGAATGAATTCTTTTGTGTTACACAGGGTGATTAGGAGGAATGGGAAATTATGAAGGAGGTGGTAGAACGAAGAAAATTGAGTAAAAAAAAAAAAGTTCATATATACACGTGTCCGATCTTCATTCGTTTTGGAGATACAAGTGCTACAAATTGGGAGTAAAAGTAAACACAAGGACGAATTACTCACTCACACTGTAAACACTGCAACCCCCATAAAAGTAAACCAAGACGTACTCAGAAGAGCTACACGTACTGTTGCAAGACATGCAAAGTGTACTGAAGTCTTTGGTGGGATTTTCAAAAATTTAATTTAAACCTTTGTTTTGTATGAAAAAGTACTTCAATAAGTTTTTGTGTGCTCTTGATCATTTTCTAAGGTTTATTTTAAGCATAATATTCCTACACCTGTATCACCAAAACAAATGGAAATTGAACACATGTTTACATGAACCTTTCTACTCAATATGTTCATACTACCACCTCGTTCAATATTTATCTTTCCTCCTGAATCACCCTGTATATAAACAAACATCCTAGATTAAATAGTCTAATTCTTTGTTAGTGTCTCATACCTTGCCCACAGTGTGATTATTAAGACTAGGAGAGAATTGTCATCAAGCAATAAAGAAAGTAGTAATAGCATTTATGAAGTGATTTTGGGGAATCATAGAAAACGAAAATCTGGATCAGAGGGCCTAGAATTCACGGCGGAGCTACTACTACTAACAGACAGTAATTGTCCACAAGGATACAGTGGGAAGTGTGTGGGAACATGGTTAGCAGTTCAAGCCTTGTTTATACATTGGTTTATTACAATTATTAATGATAATGCTGAAACTTACAGAAAATGTTACAACTATAATATCAAATACCACCAATCCTGGTCTTGCAAACGAAGATATGAATAATCTTGTTATCACAAAATGATATAATATTATGGACCAAACCTTGGTCTTGCAACTTATACCTTGAACAACCCTTATAATTACAAACAATCCTACTTATACCAAATTATAGAAAATAACCAGCATGGCTCTTAATAATCTACTAGCCAAATACAATTTTATATTTGAGCCAGACCACTAACGACGAGGTAGAAAGCGACACACTGGTAGTAGTAATTGACAGAGAAAATGACTAATATAATGTCAAATAACACCGGCCGACAATTCCACGTAGATTAATAACAGAAATAACAAGACCGTCTCGTTCTCGTCTACCAGCATCTAACACTCGGCCAGTAGGACCAAACACAATTTATGGCTGAGGCACACCGCTAACGACGAGGCGGAAGGCGACACTTGTGGTGCAGTTGACGACCACTACCTCCAATACCGTCCCAGGGCGAGAAGGCAGGTTTCAGCTCGAAAGGCACCATCCGGGTCGATCGCCACGGTGTTCCCAAGCTTCGGGACAGCACTTTCGGCGAAGGTGTATCGGAGAAATTCCCTCTCTGCAGGTGGTCGAAGCACGGTCACGAGGACCCACCAATTCACCAGAAGTATAATCCACGGGCGGCCCGGTCAAACCATCAAGCTGAGTCACGGCCACTGCGAGAAATACCAGGCATAACTAATCGACTGTTGGCTGCCACTGACTGCTTCTCCTTAGTCCCGCAACGCTATCACTCCGGGAAACATTAGCGGAATGCCGATCGCATGCCTCCAACTGCACGGCCACTCAGGGCCGACCGACTGACTGACTAGCCGACCGACTGACTGCCTCTCTGGCCGCCCGGTCCAACCCGGACCCCGCAGCCCCACCAGACCTCCAGCCTCACGGCGACACAGGGAAGCACTCCGCTTCCGACGGACTGACTGGCTGGCTGGCAGACTGACCAAGACTAACTGCCCGCTCGGTACGTGTCCCCACATATATACCCGCTATCGCCAGGAGCCCCAGCGCTCTCTAGCGGGGGAACACCAAAGAGGAAACAATCGCGAGCGGAAGAGAAGGCAAAGATACAACAAGAGCCGAGCACGGCTCAACAAACATCCTAGATTAAATAGTCTAATTCTTGTTGGTGTCTCATACCTTGCCCACAGTGTGATTATTAAGACTAGGAGAGAATTGTCATCAAGCAATAAAGAAAGTAGTAATAGCATTTATGAAGTGATTTTGGGGAATCATAGAAAACGAAAATCTGGATCAGAGGGCCTAGAATTCACCAAACATCACAATGAATAACATTACTGCTCTCCCACCAGGTTCCCTCAATATTTGGAAATTCTCATTTATCAGTTTGAGTACTTTTGATACAATTATTTGATATTTTACATATGAAAGAACTAGGAGATATACGTAACTACCAAATACATCATAGCTGATCGGAATAATTGGAAACAAGTGCAATTTACAACCATTGAGGGTTTTTCTCTTTTTATGTCTGTAGTGTTGTGGCTCATTGATACCACTGGGGCTGAGAAAGGATTGATCACAATGAATGGGAAGGAACTTAGCCATTCAATTTTGAAGGAACAAGCACAAAATTGACCTAAAGTAATTTATAGAAACCATGGAAAATAGAAAAGGGGATGGCATAACCAAGATCAGACCAGGATGGCAAGCCCAAGCTTCATACAGACAAAGTAAGCTTCGTCAGAGGCAAAGGTCAGTTACAGTGATAGTAAAAAAAAAAACCAGTATACAGCAGCAATCAAATAATAAAAATAATTAGATATACGGATACAAGAAAGCCTTACTGATTGTTTGTGTAGCCTTTCTTAATTACAAAAGTCAATCCAAAATTATCATTTGTATATTAAGAATAATCTTTTTTGTATTATACAGAGTGATTCAGGAGGAATGGTAATAATTAACTTTCAAAAGAAGGCAAAAACTATTACTACACTTCTACTCAATACACATGTATGTATCATTTAAAAAGAAATATGGCTCACCTTAGAAAGGCAACTAAAATCAACTCCAAAAGTACAATAGCAAATTAGTAAAAAACTAAGGAAGGATAGGAAAATATGACCCAACACTTACCACAGATGAAGGTGGCTGGGAACAAGAAACACAAAAACACAAAAAAAAAAAAAAAAAAAATACAAGAGAACCACAATATTTCGGCGAAACACCAGATGTGTACACAAGGGAGCACTGCCTGGATGAATGGCATCGCCGGTGCAGATGGTAGAGCAGGAGGGGGAGGGGGGAAAGCTCAAGTATTGGATCGATAATTAATCGATACAATTGATGGTATATTCTCATTGAAATTGATAGACTGATATAATAAATAAGTGAGGATACGTATATAAATCAAATTTTGAAAAAGTATAAGTGAAAAATAAAATATAAAAGTAAAAGAAATATAAATAGTAGAGATAATAGGAGTTGGGTCTGTGGAAGGAATTTATTGGAGATTGAGCTTGGAGGATGTCTGGTGTCCAGATATTCTGATAGGCTAGTTCCCATCTACGTAGTTCAGAGGAGGTTGTGTTATCAGGGAAAACTCAGATCGTCCTAACTGAGAAACATGTTCAGATTATTCAGTTTGTGGGAACTGGCATGTTATGCAACTGGATGGGCCTCATTGTTAGTATACACTGTCTGCCTGTGGCCATTCATTCTGATAGCAAGTGGGTTAGTGTGAGGCCTATATATGAGCTGGAGCAATGGAGGCATGTAAGTTGATATATGAGGTGTGCTGTCATGCAAGTAGCATGACCAATGATGGGGAATGTTTCACCTGTGGTGGGACTGGAGTAAGTGGTAGTGGTGGTCACTAGTCAATGGGGATGTAACAGAATCACAATTTCCAATAGACCTGGTGAAACAACAAGAATATCATATAAATGGTGATAACTGCATTTTTGTACCAATTCATGGAATATGCAGCTCTATTCTTTGACTGTCAATGGCCTATCAAGAGTGAACTCGACCTTTAGTGTAAATAGTGATATCCTCAGCAGATCATATTGATATAATCATCACAAGTTGGTGGTGAGATGTTATAATACAAACTCAGTGATTCAACAACAGGGCATGTCATCAAATCGGTGTGTTTTCATAATGCCTATACAAACACAATGTCCTGTTAAACAGTACACAGAACTATAAGGATAAAAAGCAGTGATTTTTACAGCAACAATAAAAGGAAGAGAGTTGAAGTTACTATTATCTATGAACCAGTCTGAGACTGATAAGAATAGTTAGTTTGACCTCAGAACTGTTTATTTGTACCAGCTGTAAATTACCAAGACATACTCATGTCTCGAAGCACCAACAGCGACAGTAACGCGAGCAGACACAACTTAATGTAAACCACCACTGAGGCTGCAAGTGGTGAAACAAATTGTTCTCATCATGAAACGGAATCTATCAATAAATCTCACACCTTGGTCTATGATTATGTGTCAATTGCAGAAAGGAATAGCACATTACTTGTTACAATTCACCCACACAACAGAAAAGAACTTCTATATTATATACTTGTATACATATTTCAACAGAAATATTTAAGTAATATTTTTTACCTTATCTTCAGTTACTACTAGCAAGTAACTAAAGAGCAGGAATTTTACAGGACCACCACAACTATATTATTTGGAGCAAAATATAAGTCAGTGGTTTGAAACATATGCACAACACTACACTGAAAAACACACCCCTACCTAATGCAACACATGTGAATAATTTATCAGTAGACTTGTGCAGGAAAATTCTGTTAGCAGCATGTGGATACTAACAAATGTGAAATCTATATGTGTAGCTTAGACTAAAAAGTGAATCTTTTCCAATTTTCTGTCTGTTAAACACTAACTAGTAAATATAAAATACCTTTAAGAACTTCATATTTAACTGAAAATGGAAAGCAAGATACTCAATGAAACCAATTTTCACACAACTAGAAATAGGTTTTCCTCAAGAGCTTTGTAATATATTCAGATAATCAATAAACACAGAGAAAAACACTGATAGCAGTCACTGTAGAATACAAACATAGTAACTGGTATTTCAGTTATAATTCCCGTGTCTGTAATAATTTTCATATAAAAAATGCAGTTGCGCAGTAACTGCTGCAAAAAGGGCTTTTTTCTTCGGTTTCGTCCACCGATTTATTACAGTTAAACACTAACAAACATCGTTTAGTTACTATAAATGCAGTTGCTCATGTCATTTTCAGACTATCAAACACAACTTATTTAAAGGTATCGTGAACATCATGTGGTCAACTCATACAGTTTAACGGACAATATGTGCTAATTACCAATTCTTCACAAGTGAGAGGTGTGTCCTGCTGTTAAGCTGTGCTGTAAGACTCCGTAAGCAGCTTTAAGTTGTAAACCTACCTCTTCCAGAATATACACAGCATTTAAATCGGCTCCATACCACCTCCTTCTGTTTTGAGACAACAAAACTCAATTCAACTCCACAGCAAAATAACAACAGCTCCACGAGAACAGCTGATACTGATTGGTTCAGCTACAGAGATGCTTAATGTCCCAGAGAAAGAATTTCACTCACAATTTCTGCTGCAAAAAACTAAGATCATTGCTCTCTGAAATCTAAATGTTTGCCAGCCTTTCACTATTTCCATCGACACATATAAAATTTATGGATACGCCAACAATTTATTTCTCAAGTAATCCATGGCATTGGTAACAGCAGCAAGTTTGTAGATTAGTGAAAATCCAAGATCCATCTCAATATGTTTATCCAGTTTCTTAATATTTCACTTACACGTACTAATAAGAAAAACGTTTACAAAAAATTACTTTTAATTGCGATGAACCATAACTCCAAATGTAGCAATTTTAATGTTACCGGAATCTGTACATTCCATGTTTTACGTTTTTTTTTATTGTTTGAGTTCAGTTGAGATGAATTTATTTTACGAGGGACAGCTTGCTCCAGTGGTAATTACAATACACCATCCAATTATTTTTTATTATCTTATTATATTGTTATTTTCATGAATACTGCCTTTTTTTTTTCCTCCACTCATGTTCTTTTGCCAATTAAGAATTTAAACGTTTTCGGCCTTTTAGTAAATTATTCATCGCTTCCTTTGGTAATGCATTACAATCGTGACACTGTACCTACAAAGGAAAATGTTTCAATCCCTTATGCATGACACCGAGCGACAGTTGAAAGTCGAGTGCCTATGGTTATCCTTTCCTTTGCTTGCAGTACTCACAATTATTCGAGCCTATCCATCCAATCCCATCACCAATAAATGCCTTAATCACCCTCTTGTTTACCAATGACTCACAATCCTGCTCTTTCCTCATATCAGACTGACTGGGTCCTGTGGTAATTTCCATACACAAATCTAGCTGCTTTGTTTTGCACGCGCTCCTAAACCTGTGTTTGATCCTCAAAATGTTAGTCCCAAACTACACACCAGATTCAAGCAATGTTAGACCAAAGTTTTGTAACCGAATTACCTCGTTTCTCTGGCGCCCCTTTACAACCCTCACCAACAAAATAAGAATGATTAACGGCAAACAAGGTGCCTAAGACGGGTTTATCAAAATATTACTGAAGCGGGTATCACTGCCTGATGCATCCAGAATTTTCTATGCCTATATTAAAAAAACTGTAATGAGCCTGCTCACACAATCAGAAAAATTGAAATTCATCCTAAGGAAATAATGAAGGAAACAAAAAAGCTAAAAACCCACAAGGCCACCGGTGTTAATAGTAACAAATAGTAGGATGTGACATTGTACCTTATCTTGAAACGTTAATTGAGTCCCGATCCTTGCTGCTTACCAGGTGACTGGAATAGTGCGATAGTAGTACCAGTCCACAATGGAGGGGTAACAGATAGAGCCGAAAATTATAGGCCAATCAGTTTAAGATCAGTTGCAAGTAAACTAATGGAGATATTAGCATGCAACCATGAGGAAGGAAATATGTGGAGGAGAAATGACGTTAAATCTGTGAAGCAGGCTCTAAACTCTCGCGCATGCGCAGTGGCGGCAGTGGCCATATTGCGAATCCATACAAATGCAAAGTTCACATTGTGTTTGATGCAGTGATTATTTCATTTTCTAATGTGTCTAAGTATTTTATAATGCCATCTTGTGCCATCTAAGAATCTGATGAAGCAAACGATGTTGTTACCCCAAATGCAGTTTGCGATTCAAATACACGTGTGTGGATGTGTCTACATAGTTTGAATTTGTAGCGGCAATTTAGTGGAGATTGTGGTTAGGTCTAAATGCAGTCTGTACCAGAATGGTTTTGTTGTTGCATATGTAAGGGACAAAGAATTTATCTATTATTGTTAGTAATTTCATGAGAACCATATTAGTGCCAAAACGTGTATCGCGATGTAAACTATTCCCAGCTATTCCCAATTAAGCTTATGATGTATGGTAACAAGATATTTTTATTCTGGTCTAGGCCTCATTAAACCTAACCACAAGTGTAGTAATAAAACAGAAATATCAATTCTGCATGTCCACCATGTAATTCATTGTGGCTTTGACAGAATTAATTTTTGGTCCAGGCCGCATATCAACCCAATCCCCTCAATTTTTTCTTCTTAATTTCAATCAAAAACATCTCACATTGGAGACAGAATATCTCTGAAACTAGGCAGGATATCAAAAAATTTTATTCTTCATTTTAATTGTTTTATCGAGTTACATAATAATCCATCACCAGATTGCGGCGTTACGTTTATCCTAGAGTCCCCTTGAGGTTTTTGTACATATACCCCGTGTCTGTATGGGTTCGGCCAGCCCCCCACTCCTCCTCCGCCCGGCGTCACTTCAATGCGTGGTGAAGGTCTCTTGCGTCATCTCCATATATTTCTTTCCTCCATGCATGTAACCACATCATAGGTATCTTTGTGCAACTTAGGCTCTATTCAAGTAGGCTGCATTTCTTTAGGCAATGATATTAATGCGAATCTCAGTTGGTGGGATATGTGCAAGATACTTCGAATCAAATGGGAAAGGAAGGCGCTTATAGGTAAGGATGGAGAAGAAGTTACTAAGGATTTTAAAAAGGCAAAGATTTTAAGTAACTGGTTTAGTGAGACCATTAGGGACAATGAATCAGAAATGGGAGGGTCTAGATCGAATATCGAGCTAAACAACACAATTAGAAATAAGCAGACCAAAAAATTGATATTCGTCCTGAGGATATAATGAAAGAACTAATAAATCTGAAAAAAACATAAAGGTTCTGGTGTAGATATTATTACTACAACGACTTAAAGATAGCAGGATGACACTGTACCTTATCTTGAAATATTATTTAAACTGAGTCTGGATACTTGCTGCTTACCAGAGGACAGGAAAAGTGCGATAGTAGTGCCGGTACATAATGGAGGGTGAGAAATAGAGTCGAAAATACTAAGGCTGGAGATTTTCTCGGCGTTGAATATGAATAAATTCTTGTTATGCCACGGGATTTACATTTTGAGTCTTCAATATGTAATTTCTTCCCCACTTCCATAATCATAATCAACCTTTAGATTTTTATCCGTGTACCTAATAAGCTGACTCTTCTTTGCATTTATCTTCATCTCCTGTTGACTCACTCAGCTTGATATCTTGTCTAGATGTCTATTGTTTTGATCCTGTTATATAACATTATGTCATCTGCAAAAAATATAACTTCTGGTAGTAAACCGTCAATACAGTCATTCATAACAATAACGAATAGCAATGGTCCCAATACAATACCCTACAGGACTCCCATGTTCTTTTGATACTGCATTTCCTATCCTAAGTTTTAGTTTTGTACCTTTTAAGAATTCTTCTACCCAGAAAATCAATTTTTTATCAACTCCAATAGTTTTTATCTTATTTAGCACTATGAATGGCTCACTCTGTCAAAAGCCTTTGAAACGTCTGTTGCTACATTATCAGTTAACTTATTAATCCGTGATCACCACAAGTCGCTATCACTTTGATGTCCATTTTCAACAGACAACTTTCAGTAAGTGAAAGTTCACAGACAGCACCTCGTGATCGCGACGATGATGGCCACATTTTTAACCCCCACTCTGGGGCGACTGTGAAGAGGAGCCTTCACAGCTCTCCTACCACACTCGATACCGAAAGCGAAGCTAGACGTGTAACACTAAGGAAGGTCTAAAGGATAGTCAGTAACCGTGATAAATAATGTTTACTGATTACGATGTTGGAAATTTCTTTCGATACCCATCAACACAATTCCACTCCCTACCCCCCCCCCCCTTGTACATTTAGTTCTCCTCACTGTGTATTATTTGTTGTATTAAAGATTTATCCATGTTCGAAGTAAACGTAACAAAAACTTATTTTTCTCCACAAGTCTCGTGTAAGTATTTAAAAAACAAACTGTTTCCACACTGAAAATATTATGAAATCCTTCCATTGACACTTCTTAGGGAATCATATGCGACAGTGTTAGTTTGTGAATTAAAGTTTTACCTCCATTAATTTCGCACCAGATTAGGCATAATTTATCACTCCAGACAATACGGATATACACATATTATGGCGTGTAATTTAATAGATTTTGAAAACATCATCTATTTTGAAAACTCCTTGCTTATCTTTCAGCAGTTTGGACGCTGTTTACAGGCTTCTTATTGAAATTTTGACTTGACGGTTGGAATACACGCAACATGGCTGACAAATCCCTGGTAAACTTCACGTGGGGAATGACGAGTTTCGGCGATTCGAGGGCTGCACGACGAGGGCTGCACGAAGAAGCTTCTTCCAAAGATATTACTGCCACACAACCACGAAATCATTGAGCTGGTTCTTACCTCTGTCTGCAGATTCTGTCTCACGTGTTTTTTCTACATAAGTTAGATCCTTGAATTAGAGAGACTGTGTTGACTCAAAATTCAAAGAGCCGCAGAGAAACTGATGACTTTGGTAAAGTTTCTCCTTAGCGCTGGGAAACAATACACTCTGAATAACAATGACGAGCTGCTTGAGGTATAGGTAGGTTTACCAGAAACCCAGAAACCTACTTCAAGTTTGGGGCTTATATTTCAAAATACACTGCTGAGAAAAAATGGTAGTTAGGGTTGCACCATAAAAACACGCAACATGGCTGCCACAGGATGAATTTCTTTTCTTTAAAAAAAGAAATCGAAATGGTTTCCGGCTATCTGAAAGCGATTAATTGTTATGAACTGAGCATAAAACAATTCGCAAAACCTTCTTCCACTACCGATGATCTAAAATAGCAGAGATATACGATTCTTTGCATTTAAGCCGCTAATAGAATTAAATCAAAAAGTTGAAATCTGTGCGTGATCGATATTTGTATCCGTACTCAATTGTAATGCCTTATACCTCCTCCGTATGGCTTGGATACAACAATTTCCTTTCAGATTACACATTAACATAATTGAGTAATCTTTGGTCGATTGCGGTATTTTCTTATGCGACTGAAGAAGCAGCCATTTGCTACTTAAGGAATTGTTTTGCGCACACATGTACTTGGTATTCATCTGAATAGCAATTCTTTTTGGTTTTCAATTAATATAGTTCGTCTCTCCCTCTCTCTGAGTACTATAACCTTTGGTTGGAATAGCGTCGTCATCCTGCCGTTAGCTGAAGCGGGAATAGCGTCACGGAATACTCCCGTACCCTGAGAACAGGTCAGGGTACTCTCATACCCTCACAGGATGAAGAATAGTTTTTCCTACGGATTTACTCCTCGTCGACGTCGTGGCATTAGGAGCGGGAGAGGAGAGGATTAAAGGAATTCGGTCATGGCGTTTTGAATAATTATCGTGGCATTCGCCTGGAATGATTGGGGGAAACCATGGAAAACCCAAATCTGGATGGCTGGACGCGCATTCAAACCCACGACCTCCAGAAAGCGGGACAAGACATAATTAAATTGTAACTTGTTGAATTCAGTAGTAAATAAATTAAATACTACGTCGGCTTAGTGTGTGTACTAAAATTGTCTCCACATGATCAGAAACAGAAATATTCTACGTTCAAATTGCTCACATCTTAAGTTACTACAGGTACGTTTTGTGACTTCAGAAACGGTATCTCAGATAAATTCCCGTGTAGAATAATTAAAGGAAATAACATAAAACACGAAATGGGTGTGCACCAATATGGAATCACTGTTCCAACAAAATTATGTGTCGAGTTGAGCCGTGTTGTGATACGCCACAAAATACTAAAACACATGAAGAGCGAGGCTTAACGGTCAGTAGCAGAGATAACAAAACAGAAAAGAAGCCGCGCAGGACCATGGAGGACGGAAATATATGGAGACGACGCAAGAGACCTTCACCACGCATTGAAGTGAAGCAGGGCGGAGGAGGAGTGGGGGGGGGCATGGCCGGAGTGGAGGGGGCATGACCGCATCCATACAGACACGGGGAATATGTACAAAAACCTCAAAGGGACTCTAGGATAAAGGTAACGCCGCAATCTGGTGATGGATTATTATGTAACTCGATATGACAAATAAAAACTGAAAAATAAAATTTTTTGATATCCTGCTTAGTTTTCGAGATATTCTGTCCCAAATGTGAAATGGTTTTGGTTGAAATTCAGAAGAAAAAATTGGTCAAAGTCAAATTTGATGATGGATTCTTATTTAAAAAGACGAGACAAATGAAAAATAAAGAATAAAAATTTTCGATATCTCACCTAGTTCTAGAGATATACTGTATCAAAAGTGAGGTGTCTTGAGTTGAAATGGAGAAGAAAAATTTCGCAAAAGTCAAATTTAATGATCGATTCTTATATAACATGACGAGACAAAACGAAAATAAAGAATAAAATTTTTCGATATCTTGCTTAGTTTTCGGGATATACTGGGAACATCGCAATTGTTTGGAAGCGCAATATCGCCGCTGCCGCCACTGCGCATGCGCGAGCCTGCTTCACCAATTTAACGTCAGTTCTACTCCATATATTTCCTTCCTCCATGCGCAGGACTACAACCACTAGCGCCACACCAGAGACGGCGGAGCTTTCAGCAACTACGCGCCATATTTTCAGTTTGCATTTGAGTCCATATCCTGCCATCAGTCTAAGAAATTTAGTGTGTCAAAATATTAATATAAAATATTTGAAAATCTTTTTACTTATTACAAGTATTGGAACAAATATAATTCGGTAGACGCTATACTACAAAAATCATATTAATTGCCTTAAATAGGTGTGTATTATTGATAGTAATGAAACATTTATGCATTTTTGTTGTTTCTACCTGTATGCAGAGTAGTTTCCATCAGGTTCATACTTTGTTACTTTTAACATAATGCGAGCTGCACTGCAGTGATCTGTCAAGCTGTTTCTATTCCAGTCTTTAATGTCATGCATTTTCAAAATAACAAGTCGCTGGCAAATGTTGAGAAAATTTTTTCCTAACTATGAACAATAATCTTTCTGTTTCGATTATTTCCAAACGGGAGGACGTGCGTTCGAATCCCCGTCCGGGCATCCAGATTTGGGTTTTTCGTGGTTTCCCCAAATCACTCCACGCGAATTCCGGGATGGTTCCTTCAAAATGCCGTGGACGAATTCCTTCATGTTCCTTGTCCCCATCCTCTTCCGCCTCTAAGGGAGCGTCCATAAACCACGTAGCTCCATTTTGGTCTCATATGAACCCCTTTCTCCACACGTAGCCTGAGTTGACTTATTCATCCTCCCCCCCTTTCTCCACGTAGCTTTTCCCCTATTGATTCCAGTAGACATTTTAATACTATTTTTTCTTGTCAGACTATCGTAAATTACATACAGCGATAATTAAATGACAGAAATAAATATCCACGTGCTGTTTTGTGTTCTTTACCTCGTTTTAACTGTGACAAATAATATGAGCGAAAAGCTATGTGGCCTGGCTCGCAACCCCCCCCCCCCCTCACATAGCCCAACGCACACAGGGGTATTTGACACAAAAAGTCGATCAAAATTATTTACGTAATTTGGATTTTTGTTTCGCTTCTATTGTGTATTAGAAGTTATAACTGTGAAGTAGGAGTAATAATAAAGAACACGTACTGTGTTCATACACGTTTTAATATATTAAGCCAATATTTACAAAATATCTAAACAATAATCATATATGTACAGTACATTAAAATATCATTCTGACGAACCGTCCCCATCCTTCGTCGTCGGAACCTTCACCTTATGGCTCGTTCTCTTCTTGAGTACTCGGGCCCCATTAAAGTAATATTTTAGAATTTTCTGGATTGAATGATTTAGATGTTTTGGGGATTTTGTGCCTGATGAAGCTCAAATACGGATCCTAAGTTAATGAAAGCCTATTAATGACATCTGTGTTACACTACAACCAACTAAGTTTTCTGGAGTGTCTCTCCCTAAATCGTCGAAAATATTTGTTTCTAGCTTCTGCTGTTGCTTCTGACAGATTGCCTACAGGCAAAAGTGCATACTCCATTAGAAGTGGGCCCTCAATCAATACTTCTTGTATATGTGACATTGGATGCCACGAGTACAGTTCAATGTACAGTACATTTTAAATTTTTCTTGGCAGTGGAGATTAATTTTTTTAAATATCTATCTTGTGCCCACTATATATCATTCATATAATTGTATAAAACCTGTCAATCAATGTTTTGTTAATACCTATTATCTCTGCGGACATCATTTCTAAAATCGGTCAAATCATCGAAAGATTTTATAGGCCAATCCACATTGGTCGGATTGGATTTTATGTGAATTTCGATAGATCTTTTGAACCAATCATGGTATTTATTTAAAAATACACTCTCAATTCTCTTAGCAGCGTGCCATTTTCTTTTAATTTCCAATTTAAGCCTTGAAAACCTTTGTTCGAACTGTTGCCTTTGTTCGACCGTGAATGTCGGTTGATTTAAAATATTTTCCTCTACTAATTGCAACTTTTGCACGAAATAATTTCCTTTCTCGTGTTTAATCATATCATAAATAACTTTTCGGGTCATGCATGATACCAGAAGAGCCCATAACAAAGAAAATCTTACATGAAAAAAATGTGACCGAAAAAGTAAGTTTGATTCATTGTAAATAATCTAGAATATTTTCGAATAAATAGACGTTTGGCACTTTTTGGCCCCAATTTTCAATGGAACACCAAGATAGTACACTAAACTAATACCATATAAGAAATCAGACTCGGGAAAGGTCCGGAAATATAACAAAATCACTCTTTAATACTTTTCGTAATAAAAAAATCAGTACAAAATGAGTCAGCTTACAAAACTGTACAGAAATAAAGTTGTTCGAGACCTTTGGATGTATGTTACTATTATTTCAATTCTAGGCACCTGGCTGAACAATATCCATGATTAAAATCACAACTACTCACTTAACATCACTCACAAACTAAAATGGTACAACTTATAATTTTCTCGTATTTGCTTCGGATCAGTACGTGGGTCTTGCAATGTGCTTAGAAGATGACTGTTCACGGGTGGGGAATGGAGCTTACCTAAAAAACATAGCTGATTGTTATTCTATAGACATTTGCCTCGAGTCGGGTAGATACGGGTTCTTTGAATTTGCTAAAAAAAAATTTTGACTTTTGATCAGCTTTTTGTGTCAAATACCCCTGTGTGCAACGTAGCTTCTCAGCCAACCCCTCCCCCTTTAGACCGAGCCACGTAGTTTATGGACGCTCCCTATTTTGTGCTGAGTCCATAAGAATTACTCGCTGTGCGATAACCTAAACCCGTTTCAATTTACTTGAAAGAAAATTAAATAAATGTTGCTTTACATATACAACCAAGTCGTTGTGTTTTTACGGCGCAATTTTAGTTCACTTAAAAAAAAAAAAAAAAAAAAAAACAGCGTCTGTACTGCCATTTTTATAACAGAAGCTCCAAACCACAGATACATGTATTTGTAACCTGTACCTCCAAAAGTTACCAAATGAGCCCAACGTCATTCCCGATCAGCCTGTAATGTATTCCAACGCTAAGAAGAAAGGAAAAAATTAACAATTTTTCGATGTTTTTTATGTTTTTTTGATTCTGGCTTTACGCCTCGTCGACATCGAGGTCATTAGTGCGGAAAAGGACTGCGTACAAGGAACGGTAAGGAATTTGCCATGGCCTTTTGAAGCAACCATACTTGCATTCGCGTGGAGTGATTTGGGGAAAACTTGTAAAACCCAAATCCGGATGCCCGGACGGGGATTCGAATCCGCGTCCTCCCGCATGCGAGGCCACCACGGTCGGTGCTTTAATTTTGTAACAATTCAAGATCCATTCAGAAAAAGAATCCCCGATGATACATCGGCCAAGAAAGGTAGAAATAAGCTGGACTAGATTGTAGTGATGTGGCGGTAATATGTTTGGTTAAAAATTCATCGTCTAGCACAGTGCTAACCTGACCACCTACAGCCGAAATTCATTCGCCAAGAATCAGTCAGCCACGTTTTGTGTATTTTAATCGTCACGTCAAAATCTTAAAATGAAGTCAGCAAAGAGCGTCCGAACAACTACCAGAATAGTCTGACGTGATAAAATATGCCTAGTCCGGTGCAAATTTATAGCGGTAAAACTATAATGCGAAATGAAAATCTTCACATGTGCCTCCCTGCGACATGTGTATCAATGGAAGACTTCCTAATATTTTCAGTGTGAAAATGATTTATTTTTTTAAGTGTTATCGTCAAAAAATCTGTGAAACCTCTGCAGAAAAATGAATTCGTATTAAGGCAATTTTGTGTACAAACAAATTTTTAATTCAACAAATACCACACTGTACTGAAGAGAAATGCATGTAGGAAAGAAAATGTGTTGTTGGGTATGGAACCCCTGACCTGTTGCCTGATAGTGGCGCTTGTTCCCCTGCTGCTGTATACTCTGCATGTGAAGTATCACCATCTACAGTGTAAAATGAACGGCATTATGAAGACGTGTTACTATATTATGCATCCAGTTAGTTCGTTCTCCGAAAAGAATCATCTTACTGGAAGTCTCTCGAGATTAGATACAAATTTTCGCCTAATTAATGAGTAATAACGATGCTTGTAACGAAACTAAGACGCAAACCGCAGCTACTAAACCAGACACAACATCCCTGTCGTGTTTATATTGGTGAGCTCAGCTGTTTGTCCCGAAAGCTGACCACCTGTTGCTCTCCTAATAAACAAATCTTGTGTTTTTTCTTTTACTGTATGTTGATCTTTTTTTTAAGCACTATCGTGGACAGTAAACATTATTCGCTTTCGTTATTGAGATTCTTGTAAGCTTTTGATCCAATATTGGCTTCGCTTTCCCCGCATTCTTCAACTTGCGGGCATACATTTTGTTAGAAGTATAACTCACTGTCCATTTTATAAAAACAGCAGCCGGTTTACTTGGCCATAACGCCTCGCATCTACCACACAATATGGCGCCAAATCACACAGTACAGCTGTCGAATTCTACGACGGATGATAGAGCTGTAGAATCTGCGTCACTCTGAAGTAACGAAACTCCGTAAAGCTCGGTGTGTCTCCTGCGTCACCGTTTGTCTATTTTGGAAAATAGGTCACAAAGGTAGAACACGCAGTCTGCAATCTGTGCGAGCACAACCTGCTGAGATTCCGTTAACAGCAGTTGGCAACACCGTTTCACATCGCCCTGACAGAGTTGCTGTATTCCCGTGTCGTCTTGTCCGCGACGAATTAAAAAAAAAAAAAAATTAATTTTATATTGCATTACTCTCAAATTTACTTTTTCTATCGCCATTACAGTTGTTCACATGACTAAATTCTAAATACATTACTAAGCATATATTTCACGTTTAATAATGGACAAATAATTTCCATTCTATTAGGAACATTTAGCAACACAGCATCTACTCAAATATTTGGACTTATTTTGATCTGAAACGAATCAGTTTTCTGTATCCAGCGTTGTGGTATATTGATATCAATTTTAAAGTTACGATACAAATCAGTTTGGAAGAACAGAATCCATAACTTGTAGCTTTCTTATTTTTGTATTTTATTATTATTATTATTGTTACTGCAGACCTCAGAAAACAGAAGTAGAAACAGATCAGCACCGTTTGGTATTTCTGCTTAAGCAGCGGCCCGTGATTGTGTTAGCAACAGTTGGTAGCCCTGCGGCTGTTCCACTTCCTGCCTTTCTCCCCCCTCCCCCTTTCAAGGCAGCCTGAATCTGTTTGCGTATTTTAATTCATTGTTTTCAAAGTTCAACTGGACCTATATTCAGTTTGATATCTGCAAATTTCATCATATCTCTCGTCAAGCATTATGAGGAAAGTCGTCGAAATTAAAGGAAATTCGTTTTTACTGATGGTCAGCGTCCTGGCTGTTCCGTTTAGTGTGCTCACCCCCGCTAGCCATCACGTGGTGCCTGGCTCACTAGAAACAAAGTAATGGCGCATCGGGAGAATGATTTGTATTTTGATGGATATAAAACATGAAACAAATGAAAAATGTATGTTAAACCACAAGAAAACACATATATTGATGACAGTGATACGTTGTACACCTTGTCGAAAAATAAAACAGTTATCACATCGAATAAGTGAACCTAAATAATGTAAAAATATAAGCAAAACTGCGAATAATCAAATTTAGGATATTGCGGGATGAAGTGAAATGTGAAGAGAGTGAAGTCTATTTGAACGCCATCTTCTATTATAACTCAATTGCTAACCAAAGCTGAACTTGCTTAAAAAAATATATGTTTATGGGGCTTTTAGAAGGTTTAAGCGTTGTAGATGTTCTCTTTTTATTACAATATACGTAGCAGCAATGATGTGGATAACTGGTTTGTATTAACCAGCTAAACAATAGCTGTTAATGAAATAATCAACGCTACAGAACTGTTAATATTTCGCTACGTTGATATTGTCACTATGCAGGGTGTTACAAAAAGGTACGGCCAAACTTTCAGGAAACATTCCTCACACACAAACAAAGAAAATATGTTATGTGGACATGTGTCCGGAAACGCTTACTTTCCATGTTAGAGCTCATTTTAGTTCGTTAGTATGTTAGTACGCTCTCCTGACCTCAACCTTCTTGACTTCCATTTATGGGGGCATTTGAAAGCCCTTGTCTACACAACCCCGGTACCAAATGTAGAGACTCTTCGTGCTCGTATTGTGGACGGCTGTGATACAATACGCGATTCTCCAGGGCTGCATCAGCGCATCAGGGATTCCATGCGACGGAGGGGTGGATGCATGTATCCCGCTAACGGAGGACATTTTGAACATTTCCTGTAACAAAGTGTTTGAAGTCACGCTGGTACGTTCTGTTGCTGTGTGTTTCCATTCCATGTTTAATGTGATTGAAGAGAAGTAATAAAATGAGCTCTAACATGGAAAGTAAGCGTTTCCGGACACATGTCCACATAACATATTTTCTTTGTTTGTGTGTGAGGAATGTTTCCTGAAAGTTTGGCCGTACCTTTTTGTAACACCCTGTATACTCATGGCTACATTTTAACTCTTGTGTCCTCTGGATTCCGCGGAAACAAAATCAAACGGAGACGTGTTTCCTTTATTCGCGAACTAAGGGCAGTTTAAACGAGGTGCTACTTTATATGTTACATCTCGCGTGTCCAGAAACTATTTACTGTTCCTCTTCGACTGCCTTTATTGATATTATACTAGCCGAGCTGGTGGTGAGAGATAACATTTCGGAAGACGCGGGTTCGAAACCAAGATTTCTGTTTCTCATAATTCTCTGAAATCACTCCAAGGGAATGCCGCGATGGATCATTTAAAAAAAAAGGACATTGACGAATCCTTTCCCCTAGTCCTTACCTGACCGTAACGACCCCGACGTCGACGAGAAAAAAGTCCGTAAAATGTTACACGGCCTCACATTGCACTGCGTATAGACCAGAATATTATATTTTCTGATTCCGGCGAATTAGCTAATCGTATAGTCGCAGGCTGCATCTGCGGTTCAATTCTAGGCATATATCTGTTGAGACATATTGCATTCGGTGCTTAGCTTGAACGCCTCCATTACGAAACAGTTACAGAAAACTGCTGCGGTGTCTGCAAGTCACGTGTCTTCACTGCAACAGACGATAAGGGGAGTCCATTAGTTACGTGAAGTGTTTTTCCTGAATTCCGGACCTCCCCCCCTCTGGTGAGATCTGGTCGGACACCCCTCCCCCCTCTTAAATGACTTGAGATATTGACGGAGACCCCCCCCCCCCCCGGCCCTAATCGACCTCGTAGTTTTTGAGACCTTTTTCTTTTTATCTCCAAGGGGGTTTATTCCTCCCCCCCTCCCCACCTAAGGTCGGTTGCCGCGTGGTTCTGGACCATATACCTCCCCTAAAGTCGACATTCACGTCATTTGTAGACTTTATTTTAGCTCTACCATCCTTCAAGAATTTCGAAACCTCACGTGAGATTTCCGTTGTTCCCCCTCCCCTTGGTGAGGTTTTGTGAAATTTCGCCGGACTCCCCCTCCCCACATTTAACTCACGTAATTAATGGACACACCCTAACAGTGTTTTTGTTGTAGTACTTTTTTAATCTTTTATTTTTTGTTCTTTTTGCACATAGTCGCCATCGAGGTTATTAGAGCGGGAAAGGACTGGCGACAAGAAACGGGGAGCAATTCAGCCATGGCCTTTTGAAGGAAGCATCCCGGCTTTCGCCTGGAGTAATCTGGCGAAACAATACAATACCCAATTCTGAATGCCCGGATGAGGATTCGAACCCGCGTTCTCCGGAGTGCGGGGCGAGAGCGTTACCGCTCACCACCACGCTCGGTTTAAACATATTCAGCTGCAGCGCTGTAATTGAATGAGGGCTTAGAGACTGGAATGCGTTGCGTGGTCGGGTGAGAGTGGGGCGCCTGATAAGCCGTGTGTTGTGTCTGGTCGCCGCCACTGCGCCTGTCACCATGCTGCATTCTGCGATAACTTCCAGAGGCAAATCTAGCAGCCCTTCTTGCACACCCTCAAACTCCAGTATTTGATACTCAAAATGGGGTACCATACTACACTACCATTCCAGTAATGGTCTGACCAATGTTTTAAACCCAATTCCTTTACTTCTCTCGTACATCCCCTCATCACTTTCTCCAACAAGTGCTGAATTTTGAAACCTTTTCCTACCACCTGTCCAATATGTCCTGCCCAGTTATCAAATGTAATGCCAAGATATTTACATTTCAAGTCTTCAATAAGCAATTCTCTCCCCGCCTTATAATCAACCTTTAGTTTTTTATGAGTGTATGTAATAAGCTGACTCTTCTTTGTATTTATCTTCATCCTATGTTTACCATCCCAACTAGAATGTCTACAACAGTCGAGCGGCTCAGCTGCCGCGCGTGGTGTCCCCACATTCAAGAGATCACCAGTTCGAATCCCCGTCCTGCCATAAAGATTTAGGTTTTTCATGGTTTCCCCAAATCACTCTACATAGGACGGTTTCTTCAAAAAGGTCATTCCCGAATCCCTTCCCGCTACTTAACCCTGGTGTTTTGTCGCCTCTAATGATTTGGGCAAGGTGTAAAGTAATAATACAAAGCCGTCATCTATGCACAGGTAGCACCACGGCAGGTACTCTTAAGGAGCGTACATAAACTACGTGGCACCGTTTAGGACTTCTGTGAGCTCCTGCCCCCCTCCCGCGTAGCCTGACGTGGCATTTGTTCTACCTCCCCTCCTTCCCCCCTTCCGTTGCCATTTAGCTGTTTCTCCTATAGATTCCTGTAGACATTTTGTACTGTTTTTCTCTTGCCAGACTATCGTAATTTACGTAAGCAGATAATTAAATGACAGAAATAAACATTCGAATGTTGTGTCTTTTGTACCTTATTTTAAGTGTGACAGATATGAACTGGCTCGGAATCACACTCCCCACGTACCTTTCTACCCAATCCCTCTCCCCGTCCACCTAGACCGAAACGCGTAGTATATGGACGCTCCCATAGGAGGTCGCGCAGACGACGCGACGTCCGTCCCACAGCTGCACTCGCCGCTAACAATTCCTGTGAAGTGTCAGCTGATTGGCTGGCACCGCTAGTGGCGTTACTTTCGGCCAAATTTGTGCCACGGCTTCCTGAAAAAATTCGGCGCATCTGTCTATATTACATAGTGCAGATCTTAGATATGATTTACACAACGATCTGTATTATTGCAATTACTCTTATATTTGTTAAATTATTACGTTCACTTTTAAGAATAAGTAGCTATTGTTTCGTAGATCAGTCACTTTCCGCAATCGTTGTAGTTAGATTAAATTGAAAAAAAAATAGATGTATGATACTTTGTAATACAGTCGGTGGTATACTTTGTGTCCATTGACTATGGAAGTTTAATCTTCTCACGTCTAACTTTCTCCTCCCCCTTTTCTATAAACAGCAAAAACTTTAAAACCATCACTAATTAAAAGATATTTCGGTGTTATTGATTTCATATATTACTGTCTCGATCTCTGCATAATGTAATTCATAACTGCAAAATATATGTTGCGTTGTTACTTTTGTGAAGTCTTGAGAAAAAATCGTTATTGGATGTAATTTTATCGTTCAAATACTTCATTCAATATATCATACTATCATTATTTTAATACGAAAGAAATTTGTTGTATAACCCACTTATTTGAGGCAAGTGTTCAATGAATCAACCCCCACGATCCCTGCAGGTGTAGTTCCTGCGTCTGCCGCCAGAGCGCTCGCCTGCTGTCCTTGTCGCCATTGTCTCGTGTCGCGTGGTGGGGACAGCAGATAATCTGGTGAGTTCACTCTTTCTTAATGTGTTTTCAATGTTCGACATGCGTGTATTAGCCGCAAATCTAAAATAAAGTGACGTCACGAAAGAGGATTCGACAGACAATAATATTATTTCCGGGTATTATCTAACAGGCAATACCGCTCGCTTCGCGCTGTTAACGTGTCGTCATAGTGACGTCACGTTCACGTACAGTCAATTTTTGTGACTATTCGGCCGCTGGTATGCGGCCGCAGACGTCCTATATAACACATCAAACACTGAACATCTGGTTGTGTTATCGGACATCTGCGGCCGCCTGCATCTGATCCACCTTCGGGATATCAGTTTATGTTGATATTGTACAGTTTTAAATTATTGTGACCGAGCGTAGCGAGGGCACAATACACACAAAATTTGACTGTACGTGAACGTGACGTCACTATGACGACACGTTAACAGCGCGAAGCGAGCGGTCTACCGTGTTGCCGTCCACACGCTCAGTCTTGCATGTGCAAACTAGTTTGTGCCTGCAAGTAGGGCTGTTGATATTTTAAAAAATATCGGATTTTCGATATACCGATATTTTAAAAAATATTTATATCGGGTTCGATATATCGAAGAAAAAGTATCGATATATCGACCCCATTATATAAAAACAATGTTACAAAAACAAATCATTTTAAAAAAGGGCGCAGTCTTGTGGCTATTTAATGATGAAGAATTGTGAGATATTTTTCTGATTCAAGTTTTGATTTTCTCCAAAAAAAAAAAATAGTTTTTCATGACGTCACGGATAAATATTTTTTTTTTTTAAAAAAATTGTGATTTAGCCATTATACTACTACTTTTCTAAAAGGAAAGGCAGAATGTTTATGATTTACTCGAAGACTTGTGAATCCAAATCTTGGCTTTTGTGAGTTTAAAAGCTCAATAATACAACATTGTAGAGGCATTTATTTATGTTGATGTTCTATTATCAGAGTTTGCATAGTGACCAAGTCACTTTTTTACAAGTATTGTTTTATGTGGAATTTAATTTCTTTTTGTAGGTTGATAGCTTATTCTGAGTCTTCTTACTTTTTTGGACCTAATGTTTGCACCTTAGCATAGATTGTGTATCCGAATTTATCAATATTCCTGCTTGCATCCAATTTCCATATCAAAATACTTTCCTCGACAACGCACGCTCATGTAAAACAACGGGCTCGAGTCCGATTCGTTCTGTGCGAGCTTCGCCGTGTCTGCATTGTTACCATCGGTGTAGGACTACCAATAACTTCCAAATTAAACGTAGTAACAAAGTAAAATTAATTGTGTTTTTTATGCTCCTTATCTTTGTTCAAAACTGAAATTCAAGGCATATAGCCTCATCAAGAAGAAAGCAATTAACCTACAAATTTTCTCTAAGACGTTCCAGCTTTTAGATTGGCATTGAAAAAACACAGGAACTTTTCTTATACTATGGGGATGAAACCAAGTATGTGTACCAAATTACCATTTTCTAGGACAACTGGATGTTGCATAGAATTATGATGAGAGAACGTCATAGTTATTTAAAAGAGTTTCAGATCAAAAAAAAAATCCAAACTAAGGTGGTGAATGAAGTAAAATTTTGCACCAAAACTCATGTCAGAAACTTCATTGGACATACTTTTCAAGAGCATGAACTCATGTTTTTCCCGTTGTTTCTTCTACTATGAATGGAGAACTCCCTACATTAATTGAAAATTTCCCCTTCTTTGTTATTGCTTCGCAAATGGGTAACGCTTTACCATAATACAATTTTTTAAAGCTGAGATTCTAGGTGGAATGCAGGATTTAGGGCGAGGGGTGGGGGCAAACCGGGGTACTTGCTCTGGGCGATAATATCGTGTCCAACAATGCGTTTAGCAAACAGTTAAAGTGGCGACATCAATGCTTTTGGCCAACAATCAAGGAGGCGATTCTCGGGGTCAGGCTGGCGACAATGTTTGAAGAGGCGGCAATCTCAGTTTTTCCCCGGCTTGGAAAAATCCTAGCGCCGCTACTGTCAAGGCAGTTCCCTTGGCGTTAATGTTTTTTAAATGAACCAAACTATGATAATAAGTTTTTAGCATAGCACTTTGTAAAGGCAATCCAAAAGTGGTAGAATCTTTTTTTCAATTTCTTATCTTAATAAATTCGTAAGTGATATAACAAAACTGGCTGTAACATAATTTTGGAGCTCAATTCTTCTGTTGGTATGGAACAAGAACCGTATCCAATTCGCGCGAAATATTTAACTGTGGAGTGCCAGATACAGGCTTATAATTTCCGGGACATTTCTGGGTCTAAAAAGTATTTTAGCGGTATGTTTAAAGAGGAAACAAAAATGCAAATTAATAAAAAATTCTATTTTAGGTAAATATGTTATCTAACGTATATATAGCACCTCTTTTAACTTTATTAATTAAACTATGGTAGAAAGTCAACATCCGGAATTATGAATCAAAAGGAAAAATACTAAACTTAAAACAAAAATTGACCACCTCGTTAGGAAATTTTTACTTTGGTACAAAATCAACATCGGGTATTATTAATCAAAATCTCAAAAATATTAAACCAAAACTGAACACTTCTGCTAGGCTCATTAATTAAAATTAGGCAGAAAATCAACATCAGATTTTATCAACAAATAAAAAATTAGCATCTATCTTTTGCTGAATAAAAATCAACATCAATCCAAATAGATCTTAATCATCTACTTTTAAAACATTTAATACTAGATTTTGCCATTTCCATAAATATTTCTCCGTCACTGCTTTGCAAAACTGATAAAATTTCTCAGCAAGAGTCTTCAAAATTGATTGAGCTTACAGTTCAGCTTTGATGGAATCCATGAACGTTCTGTTTCACTCTTATTTCATAAATTATTCAACGGACTAAAACTTGTCTCGTAAAAGTCATTGCTTGTTGGAATTGACAAAACAAAACCAACTATTTTTAAAAATATTCAAAATCATTAAAAACGCTTGTTCTAAAGAAATTGGCCCAGATTTTATGGTTTGGAAAGTCTTTTGGAAGGACCTGAAAAACACGTTTCAGACATGTGAACTCTGTATAAAGGAAGTTAATGTTAACTGCATCTAGAATTTTCAAATTCCCAGAAAATTCAAAGAGTATTTTCCTGTCAGTTTCAATTCCTCTGATTTAAGGGACATTTCATCCTCCCGCTGCAAGCATGGGATACTTGGCTTGGCCTCATGACCACCGTGGTGAACTGAGTTTGAGAAAAAAATAGTATACGGAAATTCCGGGACAGTAACGCATAATTCCTGAACACGAGATCAGACACAAAATTCCGGGACATTCCCGGATTTTCCGGCTATCTGGCAATCCTACCCATACCTGGTACATTACGATTAGTTTCTTAATGCTAATACTTTTGCATTGATTAAAGACAAATTTTAAAAACTTTTCAAAATGTCCAGACAAGAATTCTAATGAATATTGAATGAGTTATTTTACCTTCGTTTTTTACTTCTCCACAGGCCCGCCGCTAGCTGTTTGAGCGCCCGCGTGCAATAGCGATTATGCCGCCCCCTGTCCAACTACAGCCCTAGGAAATTTCCGAAACGGGTCAAAAAACTGTGAGATTGCCGCCCCCATTGTTGCCATCCCCAGTGTCGCCGCCGACCGCCCGTAGCAGCTGTTGAGCTAAAAAAAAGGAGGTCGCCCGCTAAATAATATGCTGCCTGGCACGCCCCCTTACGGCGGCCCTGCTTCTCCATGTGCTCGTATCGTTCATTGTTTCTTAAAATTCTATCTATGAAAATGTATTGCATCTGCAACACAGGTAATCGTTTTCCCTCCAATAATAACTTGGAATATTCTACCAGGAAAACGGAAAATAACCACTTATTTTTAAAAAATATCGGACTCCGATATCCAGATTTCAATATCGATATATCGTCCTAAAAATATCACCCATAAATATCGATATTTTTTTTAAAAAATATCGATATATCGATATTTTATCAACAGCCCTAGTTTGCGCATGCAAGACGGAGCTCAAGACGGAGCGTGTAGCCGGGGCTTTAGTGTTAACTTGTAGACGGCACGGAGGTTCGTTTAGTTCAGGGGTCCCCAAACTTTTTATCACGTCGACCCCCTCACAGAACATTTGTCTTCTCATCGACCCCCAGATTAAACGTTTAATAAAAACCAGTGCTGGATCTGGGGGGGGGGGGGTGTACACCGGGGCGCCAACTTCAAGGAGGCGGCAAAATCATGTTTGAAGGGCGGCGATTTAAGTCACGGATTTTTTTTTTTTTTTAGCTCTACTAGTACACTGGGCGCCGGGCGGCGACAACAATGTGTTTGGCCGACAATCGAGGTGGCGACACTTGGGGCCAGACGGCAAAAATGGGAGCTGCAAATAATGTTGCAAGGGGCGGCATTCCTACAGTTTTTGCCCCTGCTCGAAAAATTCCTGGATCCGCCACTGATGAAAATTTTAAATAATTTTTAGCATTTTTGATGCTAAGCGATAAGGAGACTTGCATAACAACACAAAGAAAGTATTTATAGTTCCCACACCTTAAAAAATCCACCCAACAACACTAACAGAAAAAGGGATATTTTACACTGTTATTATAACCGTAAAAATAATTAAAAAATTATAGATAGATGGAAACTAGCCTATAACCGTAAGTGTCATAAAATGTAAAACACAAAATAATCATTGAAAATTTAAATAAATTATATTCGATGAAAAAACATCTGCCATTTTACGACTACTGTTAACATACCTTTTTATTAAAGTAGCTGATATTAGTGAGATGGATGGGTCTGAAGGGCAGCATCAAGATTACTGATGTTCGGTTGAAAATTGGTAAGTTTTAGTCGCAAATCACCACGGTTTTCCAAGTTCAGTCTGTTTCTCTGTTTTGTTAAAATAGCGTTCGCGTGACTAAAGCCAGCTTCAACGAAATTGGGAATGCAAGTAAGAAAGATTAGTCTTCTGCTCTGAGCTTGGGGTATTTTGTAGCAATATTGTTATTGCTCCAAAATTCGCTGAGATTTTTATTTTTAAACAACGCTTTAGCTTCCAGATCTACGCATATTTCAATCAGTTCATCTTCTAAGCCACGTTCATTACCTTCATTATGTTAACATCAAATGGAGAAGCAAACCATTCAGGAACATGCATGTTCTACAAGTCTTCGAAACGTGCTTTGAAGTCTTCTCTTAATTTATCGAGATGTTTAATATATATCTCCAAATCACGGTCGGGTATCTCTTCATTTTCTTTTAGTAGTCGAATGTTTGAAAAATATTTAAGATTTTTACGTGCCAGTGAAGATTTTAACAGGTTTATTTTAGTTGAAAGGCCATTATAATTGTTCGAGCTTGAACAATTGTAACATTTTTTCCTTGCAAACGCTTCTGTACTTCGTTAAATTTCGAATAAAGATCTGCCAAATAGAACAAGATGGTTCTTGCACTGTTTTAACTCGTCACATAGTAATGGATCCACATTCTTAAGAAACTCTGCAGACGAGTCGTACAAGTCAACAAACCTCTGCAAACTATCATCTCTTGTCAACCACCTTACCTCAGTGTGCAAAAGTAATTGATTGAAAGGTTCATCATTTTCTTCACATAACTTCGCAAACAATCGGGAATTGAGAGGATGAGCTTTAATTTTATTAATTGACGTAATGCACACTTTTAGAGTATCATGCAGGTCGCCACTCAATTTTTTGGCTACAAGATGCTGCCTGTGTAGGACACAGTGAACGGTACGTACATTAGGAACCTTTTCCTTCAGAAAGACGAAAAATCCTCTATAACGGCCTACCATAGCAGGTGCACCGTCAGTAGCTACTGCAGTAATATTCCCGAAAGGAATGTTGTGCTTGTTCAAATAATCTTGCAAACATAAAAAAATTGTCTCACCTTTTGAAACAGTTTGAAGATATTTAGCAAACAGAAATTCATCAACAGTGTCATTCAGGGATGGACTATGGAACCTAACATAAACCATGAGAAGATTTGAACTTCCGAAAGTTGATTCGTCAAGTTGAATACCAAACTTAAAATGCTGGAGCTCAGAGGTCAAAGTTCTTTCCACATCATCGGCCATTTCCTCTATACGTCGCTGCATAGTATTTGCACTCAATGGTATGCACTTCAAAAATAGTTGAGAGTCTTTCTTCATAATATTTTCAATTACATCTTTTATAGCTGGTACTATAATCTCTTCACCAATAGTGTACGGTTTGCCTTTCTTTGCCATGTTAAGAGAGATGCTTTTGGTTGTCCTCAGTCCTCCTTCACTATCAGCGCTAGCAGATGACTTCAAATATGTACTTAAATTTGGCCGAACTCTCAATTTCTCTTTTAGCATTTTGAAATACTCAAAATCTCTCGTTTTTCTTATCAGAATGGATCCTTTCCAAGTGGTCTTTTATTTTCGCCGGCTTCTTAGCATCATTGCTGAAAGTTTTTCAAATACCAAGCACATAGGAATAGTTTCATTAGCAGAAGATGGCACAAAACCATATTTCAAATACTCGTGTGAATATTGTCTGCATTTCTTCTTAGCACTGGTAGACGACATCGTAGGTATTAAACTCAGATTTATAATATGAACAACACGATACGATCGCAGCACAACAAAACAGCAGCAGTAAAAGACGCAACTTATTACCGCACAAGCTATAAAGAACTGCCTGTTCTTGCTCAGAGTGCATTGTTGCTACTTTTTGCTAACAATAGATATCTAGACTTGAAGGAATAATAATTACATCTAAAAGTAACCTATTCAATAGAATTAGATAGGAAAAAGATAAAAAAGAAGTATCTAAATTTAATGGTTTTCGGTATATTACGATATCTTCTATGTAAAGGACAAAATCTACATTTAGATATACAATACATAGAGTGGCTTTACGTCTCGTCGACAGCGCGGTGACTAGAGGCGGGATGGAACTGCGGAGAAGGAACTGGAAGGAATTCGACCATGGCTTTTTGGAGGAAGCATCCCGGCATTAGCCTTGAGTGATTTGGGGAAACCATGGAAAACCCAAATCCGGATGCCTGGACGGTGATTCGAACCAGCGTCCTCCCGAATATAAAATGCTTAAATACCCGAAGTAAATAAAAAATAAAGTTTTAATACTTGTTGAGTTCATCACGTAGCTTAGGTAAAATAAAATAATTGTGATGTTGAACTTCTTTCTTACCCCAAAGACGGACATTAGAAGAGACACAATTCGTAAATTGGTCTACATTCGTTTCTCACAGGAACAACCACTAACAAACCAGCAATGCGAGTGAAGAATAAAGCGGCGAAATCAAACAGTTTGAACGATAAGCTTTGCTCCATTATTACCTCACCGCTTTGCGCCCCAGTAAGAGTCACCGCAACAATCCAATTGGTTTGTTTGTTTTCGCTGCTTTGTACTTCGCTCTCGTCGTTGCTATGCTTTCCTCTCCAGTATGTTTTCTCCTTAACACATACCTAAAGCGACTCAAGTTATAACGGGGCTAGTCAGTTATTTTGGATTTTTGTTGGAATATTCCCATTTTTTCCTAGACCATTTAACTGATCCTCTTTTTTATCAATCGACCCCCGGGTATTAATCGACCCCCGGAGAACTCTTATCGACCCCCAGGGGTCGATACCGACCACTTTGGGGACCCCTGGTTTAGTTTATGACTGAAAACCAGAGGAACATAAATTCGGCACTGTAGTCGATTTAAGGAACACGCCAGAACTTAGGCACCTGTATTCGACACAGAGATTATCGCTGACAGAAATATTTTTCTCCTTTAAACTAAGAAAGCATATGCTGATTTATTTCTTCGTGGTCACATTTACATATTCACATTAGTTAGAATGTATAGAAAGCTTATATTAAACTGATAGTTACAGTATTGCCCTACGTTTCTATTCCGCTACCAAGACGTACATTACACGAGGACTCGCTCAGTAAACCTGACAGCGTTGCCAGCTTTATGCATCATCGTATTTCCTGCAGTTCGAAATTTCATGTTGAATATAACACGTCCAGCTACTAATACCGACGTTACATTTCTTAGCTTCTCTGCGCCAGAGTGAATGTATAACACTTGTTGTACTCATTATTTATTTCATACACTGAATAAAAATAAAGATAATTTTTTGAGAATAATTAAGCATTCGATAATGTCTGACAGCACAAACGAGCAGCCTCACCTGGCTTAAAATATGTTCTGAAATTAACGGTCGTATAATGGACCTTATACTTGTTTACAAATCTGTTGATCTATTTTCAAAGTTGTAATGATGATTATTCTTTATGGTGATATAGTATAATGTAGTACATTAATACAGTATAGATTGCCCGTAAGATTTTCGATGTATTGCTAATCTACTTAAATAGTACAAAAATTGATGCAGAGTAATTAATAAAGAGACCGAGCCACATTGTTGGAAAGCATTTTGTTCGTGACAGAAATTAGTTTCACCCATTCTTCCAGTTTTTTTGTGATTTTTTTTTTCCAGCCAATTTGTGTCACGGGTGATGTCACCTCTTTGGACTCGTGGAAATCACGCAAACTCTTGTCACTCCTCACGTCTGGTTCAGTGACTAGTGATCCCACTCCAGTAGGCGCAGCTGCGAGAGTGTTGCCATAAGTCTAAGTTGTGTTCTGTGTGCTAATTATATTTCTTGTTTTTCTGAATGTGTAGTTTACGATGCAAAAGTTGGTGACTGGCCCAGCATTCGCCTAGGTGACTGCGAAAATCCACCTAAAATCCACTATCAGGACGGTCTGCAGTGGGGAGGGGGGGGGGGAGTACCCACCACAGCCACACTGACGGGCAGTGACTGTTGTTAATAATATGAGAAGTAACGGACACATCATTACAGCTGCAGCAGCAACAATCAATCTTGTCTCACAGAATTTACTATAAGGAAAACTATTACGGATCGCACTCTACAGCGCTCTAGAAACTTCGGACCATTTTTACGCGCAGATATTCGAGTTCTGCATCTGCAGGCCTAATAAGATAGTCTTGTGTATGGCTGATAGCTTTTAGGTGTTTTTCTGAAAATAATTCACGGGTTAAACAGCGTCCAACGTAACAAGAAATATTGTAGTCACCCTGTAACTGTCTGAATGCAGCAGTTTTCGTAGTGAGTGCAATGTGATCCTCTGAACTAGCCAATATTATTACTGCTGTTACTGTAATTACTTCATAGAGCTACCTGAAGAGAATAATTGAGTTTATGTTAATTATTACTGCTGATTTACGTAATAATCAGAAATGTTTCTATATTCTCAGGTTTAAAATGATTATAAATAAATTGGTTATGAATAATCACTATCATTAAAAATCAAAATAAAAGCCTGGTGCATTGTTTCACTTGCAAGATTGATGTAATTTATCGAAGGGTTTAGTGGAAAAATTTGAAACCGGTAGTTCCCCTGGTGGCCACCAGAGCGCTTTTACGCAGTGACGCACTTGCAGGCGCCCATTGTCTCTGACGCCCATTGTCTGGTTTGTCGTAGCAAAGTGCAGCTGTATCGTCTGAGGAGAATCGGTAAGTCAACAAAATCAGGGAGAAAGGGCCGCTTACTTTGGTTTTTAACAGTATTTCCGTTGACCTGTAGGTTTCGTGGCGTCAACAATCTTCCTTTCTGTCCCGATTTTGTACACTACATTCAGCAATAATAGTGTTTTAACTTTAAATAATGAAGCAGTTTGTGTGGCGCATTCTGAGACCGGTTAAAACACCTAACTGAACTATCACAATAAAAAATAAAGACAATAGAAAATATTCCAAGGCGGTAATGTTTTTAAATCATGCTGGCTTAGTGTTTGGGGAATTTTCTTCCAGTCGCCATTCACGATTGTAGATATCCATGCCATGCGAAGCATTGTCACCGAATTTGTTTTTAATCTGACACGATATATGTCCACTATTGTTGCTGTTGGGGGATTTAGTTTTTAATCCTTTCGTGTGTAACACTTTTTGCTAAAGTTTTCCGCTGTAATTGTGTTTATTCTCGCTGTAATAATTACTTCTCGTACGAATTGCGGTACTTTATGAAAGTAATTCTGTCACTGCTACGCCCTTGTTACGTTGTGTAGAGATTTATTCCTGTAATTTCCTCGTACATAATTTCATATACTTTTTCAAAGCAGTTAGTGAATAAATAATACGTTTTCTTTTTAATTATACCCTAGGGACCATCAGTACATCACGTAGCTTTATGTGTGAACCTCTCCTCCCCACACCCGCTACGTAGCCCCATTCCTCCCCGCGTTGCACGTAGCTTTTTTCCATAATTTAATTGCAATGGAGCACAGGCTCCGGTGGCAATTCCCCCTATCCTGCACCCACGTACATTTGCCCCCTACAAATTTTAACTTTAAATTCTTTTAACGTTTTCGGAAAGTTATTCATCATTTCCCTTGGTAAATGATTCCAATCCCTGACACTCTTACCTAGAAAAAAGGGTTTAATTGTAGATGGGGATACCGCTGCCTCGAGACTGTTAACGTGACGTCACGATGACGTCACGTTCACGTACAGTCATTTATTATTGTATTGTGCCCTCGCTACGCTCGGTCACAATAATTTAAAGCTATACAATATCAACATAAACTGATATCCCGAAGGTAGATCAGAGGCAGGCGGCCGCTGGTAAGTGGCCGCAGATGTCCGATAACACAACCGGATGTTCAGTGTTTCAGGTGAAGCTCGCATTTCAATAATAAATTATCTGCTGTTAACTTCGACAAGTAATAACACGTATTTTACGCAGATGACTGTACGTGAACGTGACGTCACGTTAACAGTCGCGAGGCAGCGGTATCCCCATCTAGAATTAAACCGAAAAAAGAATCACCCCACACCTTTGTGCCTAAAATCGAGTGCCAGCTTGTGGTCATGGTCATCTTTTCCCTTCCATGCACTATTTTTCATACCTACTCGAATATCTTTCCACGCCTCATCGCCAGTATACGCCTTGTACACTCCCATGACCCTCCTCATCCTCCTCCTGTCTTGCAATGAATCCCATTCCAGATCCTTTATCACACCTGTCACTGATTGCATTCTGCTCATTGATCCCAAAAGACATTTTGTACTGTTATCTCTTGTCAAACTATCGTAAACTACATACGGAGATAGTTAAATGACTGAAATAATATCCACGTGGTGTTGTGTGTTCTGTAACTCATTTTAACTGTGACAGATGATATGAATGAAAAGCTACGTGGCCTGGCTCGGAACCCCGACTCCCCCCAACGTTGCCAGCTTAGCTTCCAACCAAACCCCTCCCCTCCCCTCCCCTCCCCTCCCCTAGACTGGGCCACGTAGTTTATGGAAACCCCGACATTATTTTTATAATAGACAAATTTCTTGTAACGAATCTCAGATGTTTAACGGTTTCTGATGTCGAAATCAGTTTTGGTTGCTTTTCGACTACATTGGATACAACACCTTCCTGACAAATTTTTGTACTTACGGCAACTGAGAAGGAAATAATAGTTCAGTCAGTTATTTGTGGCCATTTTCGATTTCCTTCTTTTAGTTTTATGTCGCATGTGCTCATAATTGTTACAAGCCTTCAGAAATATGTTCATTAACGCAATGTTCCTCCAGCACCAGCTAAAGACCTCATGAAAAATTCAAAGGAGCGCCGCTATCTCTGATACCGACTGAGTGTGCATAGAGTGTCTAAAGGGGCCTCCAATAATGACGTGAGGTGAAATAGAGAGGGGGGTCAACGGAAATCTCACGAAACCTCACCAAGGGGGAGGGGGGTCAACGGAAATCTCACGTGAGGTTTTAATATTCTTGTAGGATGGTAGAACTAAAAAAAAGTCAACAAATGACGCGAAAGTCGATTTTAGGGTGAGGGGGGGAGGGATTTGATCAAAAAACCGGCCTTAGCGGGGGTACATCCGTCTTTGGAAGCATGAGACCTTAAAGAAAACAAAAAACGTCTAAAATATTACGAAGTCGATTAGTAGGATGGGGGTGCGTCAAAATCTCACGTCATTTTAGACGGGGAGGGGGGGGAGGGGGTCCTACCAGATCTCACGAAGTCTCACTAGAGAGGGGGGGGGGGGCCGGAATTCCGGAAAAACACCTCACACCATTAATGTACGATCCCTGAGGCGCCTTCTCCTACTACCGAGCGTGGTGGGTGACTGGTTAACGCTCTGGCCTCACATTCGAGGTGCGAATCCCCGTCCGGGCATCCAGATGTAGGGTTTCCATGGTTTACCCAAATCACTCCAGGCGTATGCCGGGATGCTTCCTTCAAAAAGGCGATGGCCGAATTCCTTCCCGTTCCTTGTCCCCAGTCCCATCCCGCCTCTAAACACATCGATGTCGACGACGCATAAAGCCATAAGTAAAAAAACCTTCTCCTATCAGGTGTTGGCTGTCCACATGACAATGCAACACGGATAGCCTCTTCCGATGTGCAGTTGTACCAACTGCAACAGATCTTTTCCCCTATGTCTTCTCTTCAGTGATGAGTTGCAGCAGCTGCTACCTCTCGCCTCTCATAATGTGGCGTAGCTAGGTCAACAAGGGCCCCGGTGCAAAAAATTTATTTTGGGCCCTCAGGCCAGACGGGCGACCTTTTTTTGCTTTGTGTGCTGGTAGGGGCCCCCTGAACTGAGGATGAGGGCCCTTGAATAATTCTTTAGGGGCCCCTGAGCAGTGGTTGTTGGGGCCCCCCTGAGCACAGCGGGGACCTTAGTGAGAGACTCCTGTGTTCTCAGGGGCCCCTTAGACGACGGTAGAGCTAAAAAAATCGCCAGTTTGCCGTGAAGGCTCGTGGGCCCTCTAAACTGCGCTTGAGGGCCCCTAGAGGTCCTAGAGGTGTGCTTAGGGGCCCCTTGAGATATGATTGGGGGCCCCCTGAGCGTTAGGGCCCCGGTGCACTGCACCGCCTAGCCCCATAGTAGCTACGCCCCTGCTCATAATGTGTCCTAGATATTGCGTTTTCCTTTGCTTTATAGTGAACTGCAGTTCTTTTAGTTTCTCATCCGATGAAGTACTTCTTCATTTGAGATTTCAGCACCTAAGGTATGCGTAAGAGACGACGATACAAATACATTTCAAACGCATCGATTCTTTTCTCTAGATTTTGGTCTAAGGTCCAGCTTTCACACCCACAGAGAAAAATGGAGAACACATAGCAGCGAATCGTTCGCATTCTCAATTGGAGACTAAGATCCGACGTTATGTTCATACTATGAAAGTAATAATGATGTCATATCCTAGAAATACCACATTTTTGCAAGTCGCTGAAATATTCTTTACTTTTAGAACGTTTGGCTTGTAACTCATACCCGCTTATAGCCTCATACATCAGAAGCATATTATCCATTTTATACGAACAATTTTTCTAATTTGTTTTGTTTTTATATTTTTAGTAGCTTTACAAAGCAAAAATCCATCAATCGTCACCATAACTACATGCTCTTAGGAAATCATTTTCAGATTTCTTAAAATGGCTTTTTTGATTTATAGTACCTTTGTGACATTTTGGGACGCTTAGTGAGTTGTTGTATGAGCCAAATTTATTGTGGGCTTCAAATAAATGCATGAGTAGGCCTACCTGTGGGGTTATAAATTAAAATTGTTAACAAAATAATTCAGTTTTCTTTTGTATGAGAAAAAATTCATACAACTACAAAAAAATATTTCACAAACTTTCACATTAAATATGTATTTTTTGGGTTACATGTAATTAAGTTGTGATCAATTATTGCATACTATTTTAAAATTCATTTCAATAGTTTCGAAACAAAAGTAATTTAAACTCTAGCTCTTATGGATTATGAGTTTTCAATTAAGCTCATTAACTGTTGCACCATTTTTAAAATGTGTGAGTTTTTAGCCAAATTTCTAAGAGCCATAACTCAATACACAATAATTTAGTCCACCATTATGCAGCTCGACCGTCCCTTGCTTTATGACGCTGTTGTGCTTACTAAATGCTCAGAAATTGTATTTCTATCCGCACTGGATTGTTCGTGTAGTATTAATATGTTAGGAACTCGGTTTTTCTTCCCACTGAACAAAAGGTTATTTATTAGTGTACCAGAATAATCCGTATATCTTTGAGCATTCTGAAGTCTAGGTAAATTACGTTTTATATCGTGTAAAAGCGTATTCTTTTTATTTGCAATTCGTTCAGACTGATCGTAAACAACACACTGTAGCGCCGCCCTCTGCCGAACAGCTTAGTTACTTGTTTCCCAAAGGCTCGAAATTAATTCGTCAGAATATCCTGAAATAAGGATACATTATCGAGTAGTCAGGTCTGTAGTGGTGAACATCTTATTTTTGGGTGACGCTGTACTTACAGTGCGGTGACATTGTTACTGTCTCAACAATGCGGCACTATTCACTGAGACAATAGAATAGACTTCGATTTGTTCCGATCACATTTATTTATTTATTGTGCTGTGAAAGTCGTTGTACGGTTCGTTGATGTCGGCGTCATTATTGCTGAGTGTTGCGACAGAAGATAGAGAAATCTCGTGATGTTTTTATGAATTGCGTATACAGTAAATTTTGCTAGTTGTCCAGACCCATCAGTCAATTATTATTAATACGACAGTGCAACTGGTTTCTGTTTACCGAGCGTGGTGCGTGAGCTTCGTATTCGGGAGGACACGGGTTCGAATCCCCGTCCGGTAATTCAGATCTCGGTTTTCCCCAAATTTCCCCATGCGAATGTTGGATTGGTTCCTTTAAAAGGCCATGGCCAAATTACTTCCTGTTCCTTTACTTCCTTCCCACCTCAAATGAACTAGACGTCGACGACGCGTAAATGGATAAAAAATAATGTCTAGTTTGTTCTTTATACCAATTTCTTTACATTTGCTGAAGCGTTTACTACGGCTTATCTCCAACCGTTGTTGATATGACAGTGTTACTGTGTTAGTATCATATATAATGTTTAGTATTCCGGCCTGATTCGTTTTCCAGTTCCCGGCCTTAATTTCAAATATCGAGTAGGGAACCGTATGCAGACGACTATTGTGCACTATACTCACTTAGCCCACGCATTTTAGGTTTTAACCTAAAAAAAAAATAATTTAGAGCTAAAATTTGGCACAGACGTTCCTTAGTACCTTAGAAACAAGTACTAAAAAGTCCCCACCTCTAGGGTGTCCGCGTCATAGTTTTTTTTTTTTTTTTAGGTCAAAAGGGATTAAATAGGGATTGAGTGCCAAATCTGTATAAACTCGTTGTAAAATTTAAAATGTCAGACTCAGTTACGTTTTATTGCACCCTAGGTAATTAGGTTAGATTAACCACTACATAAAAGTGTAATATCGGCACTATTATTATTTAAAAGTAAAAGTATAGTCACATTTTATCATGAATGCAGTACGAAACATAACTTTTTTTTCAATTTCTCTGCATTGCGGAAAAACTGTCAAAGTTACCAGGTCGGGACCTATGATAAAAGTTGTAGTTCACACTTTCAGCATTAAAATTGTATATCGTTCATCCCTCTGCGACATATGGTTGTCGAGATACACTTTGAAACAAGCACACGTGAAGGTCGGGCCACACTAGACCGCACCGCACCCGGCCCGCATCGCACCGTCACTTTTCTTATTGTTGTCGCTCACTCGATTGAAGTGAGTTCAAACGACACCGCGTGTCGGCCGACACTCGGCCGTGTGTTGGCCCGGATATATTTGGTTTATATTTTGGCGGTGCGGCCCGGTGTCTGTCTGCTGTCGGGCTAGTCGATATGGAGACTTGTGTAGAAAGAGTTCGGAAATTTCCGGTCCTTTACGACTAAATATTGTTTTAACGTTACTGATTGCTTTAGAAGTGTGTCCTTTTTTTCAGTATCACTTCAGGTTCATCAGATATTCGTAAAATTTAGGTAGAGTACTTGCATGTTCGCAGTAACAAATCAAATCTTTGCCAGTGGTGAAAGTCGATTTTAAGGCCTGTAAAAATTGCATCCGAGATCCGGATTTTGAACCGGGGACCTTCCGTACCAAAATCACTCGCCACAAGCACCTGAATCTAGAAGTACTGGAGAATATGTATTCAATCATATGAAAGTACATTGGTGTTTTGAAGTGGCAAAAATAAATTATAAGTAGCCTACGTTTATTTTATTATGTTTGAATAATAATTTTTGATTATAACTATATTTCTCTCTTTACTCAGAAAGTTATGGCGTACGATTGGGAAAATGAAAGTTCCTGGTTCAAATCCCTGTCTCAGCTGTAATTTTTATTGGTCTTAAAATTTAAATTCACTTCTGGAAAAGCTTTGATTTGTTAATGCTAAAATGCTAGGACGCTCTGTGTTTCGAATTTCTCGTTAATCTGTAGTTTTTCTTTTCAAATTAGGTGACAACGATAGAGGTGTACTGCGCAGCCGATAAGTAACTCCGTGACTGGAATTTTTAGATCACATGAAATTATTATTATTTTACGGAATCTTTGCGGTCTGCATTAAGATAAAAATGTATAATAATTTTATTCTGTTTTCTTAAAAAAAATATTGAGTGACTCCAAAAGGAACCTCAACCAAAACAAACACGTTAAATGTGAAGTGAGTGACGCTTGACATTTAATCGTGACTATATAGAGATACATGAAAATCTTTCTGTTACAATAGCTTTGATACTGTTTTTGTGCATAAGAGTTCAAACAATTAGGAGATAACAGGAGTCAGACAAAAAAAAGTATTTTAACGTACTTTATTACTTTCGTGGATTATAAAGTACAGTACTCTATAATAAAATACGGGTGGAAGCCGCAGCTACGATCCCCAAATCACTCTTAAGGTAATTTTTTAACATTAATTTCGTGAAACAGCCAAGTGTATACGTTAAAGGAGACCGAGTAGGAACGCGTCCGTCACACGGCCGTGCTACGGACCAGTGTGGACGTGAGAGGGGTGAGCCGACACACGGCCGAGTGTTGGCTCGGCCGCGGCGCGGTGTCGGTGCGGTCTAGTGTGGCCCGACCTTGAGTCAACGCTGGGCCGAGAGCTCCGCGCGCCGCTCCCCGGCCATTATGGGTATTAACCTAAAAAAAATATAATGTAGACCTGAAAATTGGTACAGATATTACTTACTATCTAAGAATCATGTCTTGAAAAGTCCCCATCTCTGAGGTGTCCTCTTCATAGTTTTATCAGGGCAAAAGATTTTGATTAGGGTTTAAATGTCATAATCAGTATAAACGTCTTGTATGTCGTAATATATAAGCTTTTGTATCATTTAATTGCACTATAAGTAATTGGAAAAGCTAATTATTAAAAGACGGCGTAGTTTTGGACGTAATTATTGTACAGAAGTAAAAAATCTCACATTTGATAGTGAAACAGGTACGAAATATGACTAGTTTTGTAACAAAGTCAGATTTGCTAAAAACTATCGAAGGTCTATTATCAAACTTAGAACGCAGTTTCAGCATTGAAATGGTGTATTTATCATGTTTTTGTGACAAACGGTTGGTGAGATATCATCGAAACATTCGAAACAACGCGCAGAGCTAAGCATAAGCGCCGTTCCTCTTACCATTCCTCTTCTGTCTGCATTATTCTAATCTCTTCGAATAGTGCGCTAAGATTTTGTGCCCTTAGCATTATATAGAAACTGACAGAAAGAAACATTGAAAATGACGAAACATTTTGCAAAATTATAAATTATACAAATATTCATTAAAATCTTTAAATGAAAATAAATGTTCAGCTTCATCATAGTACTCATCATCTGAACTATTATAGGTGACTTTATCGCATGCAGATCTTCGGCAATGTCCACACATTATTGAACACTCCAGCCCACAACGCACTCATTCAAATCTATTTCGCAGATGTTCTTACAATTGCAGGGCACCAAATTGAAGAGATGATCCGGAGCAGGTGCAAGTCGGTTAGTCACTAGCTCAAGAGCTCCATTCTGAATTTTCCAGCCCCAATCTTCAGGACCTAAAGAATTTCCTAGCCATTCTTGAATCTGCAAGTATATTCGTAGAGAATGGATGGCCAATGTATCATATATTCGTGGAGAATGTGGCTCACATGCTGCATATGTTGGTGGAAGGGACGCAAGCTGGAAAGATGCAGTGACTGGTTGGGTTGCGAACTTACGACTGTATTTTATTACCAGAAGTTCATGGATATTTTGATATGACGATAAAAATGGAATTATTATGACTTTATCAATTTTAGGTTCTCAGTTTGCTACATGTAAGTTATGGTTTACATACTTCGCTACACGTAAGATATGGTTTACATACTTCTTACTGGCTAGGACGAGGGTTAAGTGATTTCTCACCCGAGGCATGTACAACATTTAATATTGTATATGCCTGGTATTTATTTTGTGATACAAAATTTTGCCTGTTTTATAATAATGTGTGTTCTTATTGATTCGCCCCCCCCCCCACACCGTTTAAATGAGATTTGGTGTGATTTTGCTGGACCCCCCCTCTTTCACCCTATTCCGAGCTCACGTGATTAATGGACGCTCTCTTATAGTGTGGTCACAGCCATGTGTTTTAGCTTCAATCTAGACTGTTCCTTTACCAAATTCTTTCTAAACTGGGAGTGGTGATACGCCAGAAATGTTGTACTGCCCTCTCCCACTGAAATACATTTATACTATAGTGTGCACCAGGTTTTGGCGAAAAACCATTGAAAGTCAATTTAGCACCTACATCCTAGAAACTGCTTATCCGAATATTCTTTCATAATTTGTAATGACTAGCAGTCTCCTAAATGAAAATTATAACTATTTCCATAGAGTTTAAGATAAAAAGAAAAGGATGAGAAATTTGTTTATTAAATAGAAAAATTTTCAACAAAAAATCTTACATAACACTTGGTAGATAATGTTATAAATCGGATAATAAACTTATAATGAATATATATATATATTTGAAATTTAAAGTTTTTATATAATAATTTCCTTAGTCCACAGTGAGGACACGGATCTCAGAGCGCACTAGAGTTGCTCGACCTTTGTTGATACTGATATTTTATATTTTAACAGTTTTCGAGTGGGAACTGCTGCTGTCAGCTGTTGGTACTGTTGTTTATACAACCGACGAATGCAATATATCAGACATGGGACTCAAACGGGCAGACTGGGAAGTCGAAAACGCACTGCCACAACGCTGACGCGTTATCGCTTGACGGTATTAGGTTATCTGTAGTGTGTACTGCTAACTGTTTTCCGCTCCTCCCAACTTCCGCCGCGCCGGCCTCGGTAGCGTAGGGGCTAGATTGCTAGGTTCGAGTCCGGCCGAGGGCATGGGTGTTTAGTGTTGTGTCTGTGAATGTCTTGTCCGTGTTGTAGTTTCCTTGTGTCAATACTTGATAGCAACAAATCACATTGAGCTGGCTGTATGGCCCGCCGCGCCTTGGCTGAAAGGCTCGCCGCCAGCGTTTTTTTTTTTTTTGGCTTCCAGAATATTTCGTATCTGACAGCTACAGCAGCAGGAAACTCCTCTCTGTGTCGCCAATAATTCAAAGTAAATATATTTCCTATCCCTACACACGCAGGCAAGCTCAAATTCCGATTTGGTGCGCAAATACTTTATATATGTACGTCTAAATTCCTTTATTTGTCGTTCATATTTGCGGTAGACATATCGTGTAATAGTTCGACAGTTGGTACAACTGCAAAAACAAACAGACGTTTATCTACAGATCGAAGGTGATTAAAAAAAACGAAATTTTTTGTTAATGCCTGTGGCTTTATGCCTCGCCGAAGTAGAGGTCATTAGAGGCGGGAAAGGAATGGGGCAAGGAACGGGAAGGAATTCGGCCATGTCCTTTTTATAGGAACTATCCCGACATTCGCCTGGAGTGATTTGGAGAAACCATGGAGAACCCACATCTGGATGGCCGGATGGGGATTCGAACCCGCGTCCTCCCGAATGCGAGGCCAAAACGTTAGCCATACCTGGGAACAGCACGGAGTAATAAGCGAACTAATTCTGTGTTGAATCCAGGACCCACAGAGCTTCAAAGACTACAGTGGGAGAAATGAAGCCTTTTTTTAAGTCCAACTATTGGAATAAAACTTGAATGTTTACACACATCATCGGTTTTCCAGTGTTACTACTTCAGGTATGTCCAGACATCGTAAAACGGACATTACATTATTACAGTTTATCATCCAAAACATAACAAATTCTTAGCTATCACATATAGACTTTTGCCATGAATCGACTATTTCTTGACGGAAATCAAACGAACTTATTATTATTTTCTTGTTTCGCTAGGCATTAGCCCTTGAATAACGCAGAAATCACTCAAAGAGAAACGAATATTTTGAGTAATTTGCCTTTCTGTAGTGGGTGCTAATTTCCCCCCTTATTGTATAACGACGTAGAACTCAAAGGTCAAGCCGCTTGCCTTTAAAAATTAAGCTCAGGGGTTCGGACAGGATTTATTATGAGCGTTGCTGCAACTTCGTGGTTCGGATACCACACGAATCTCTAGGTCCATACAGAAGCGGAATGCGCTGCGAATTGAAAGTCTGTCACCAGGGTCTGCCGGCTGTCTACGCTGTACGCGTTCAACTTTCTGACATTGTTTGTATTAATTTTTGAAGAGAATTGCCATTGTTTGTTAGAACTGTTACTTTATGTAATCTTAAATCTTGCAATGAATAATCGCTGTAAGCACAGAGCAGATTAATTTCATTTTAGTTTCTTGTTGCATTAGTTTCCAGTACAAGTGGTGGGGGAAGTTTCAAATTGTATTAGTTCTGCCGGCTGCCACCAGAGCGCTTTAGTGTTCTCTCGTTCGTAGCACACCGCAATTTTGTGGTTTGTTTCTAGTGGAGATCTGTTGACCGAGGAGAATTGGTAAGTTAAAATAATCTGAGTTATAACAGTAGCCCATGTTTGTTTTAATTCGCTGCGTGAACAACCTTTTATTTTTGTTACGATATTCGGGTTAGACTTTCATAAATATGAGAGTTTATTCGTACACTAGGTACAACAATAACATTGTTTCAGTTGGACATTGCGTGGCGCGATCATAGATAGTATAGTCATTGCTATTAACTGGCACAACAAAATACTTAACTTAAAAAATGGCTAGTTCCAATGTTTCTAAACTATGTTGGTATATTTCCACTCCCTCTTTATTGTTTCTGAGAATTATTCGTTACTTTGTCACTGAAGCAGAGTTTTGTGTTTTAATTGGGACTCAACTGATGTCCGCCATAGCCACGCATGATGGCTTCTTTTGTTAGTTCTTACAAATATAAATATTAATGCTAATGTTTTTGGCTGTAGCCATATCTTCTTGATGGTTACTTTAATTTCTTGTAGTAACGTAGTAGTAAGTTAATCATTTCCTGCTAGCCGGTTGTTCTCTCAGTCTGATGTTTTTTCGTGTGATTTGAGCATTGTAAGGTGTGAAGAAATTTCCATTCTTGAAAAGTTTGCGTATATTCTCTGTTTTTCTTTTCCTTTCACTGACGTCTCTTTTTTTCTTAACGCAGTTTTTCTTTTGTATAAATTATACATATAACACTAATATTTACTATTTAAAAATGTGTAACTGGTATAATTAAACATCTCGGTTGCGAGTAGGCTTGCCAACTTTTCAGATTTCCACGACCAGACAAATGTAGAATTTTTAGATATCCACGACCTGACACCCAGACATTTGCCCTGGATGGTTGGTACGTTCCAAAAAGTAAATATTATAAAACAATTCCTTTTTTTTCTTGCAAATAATTTTTATGACAGTAACCATTGCGCCTGCGGTAGAAACTGTATTTCACTGCCTTTATGAGAGCAAATTTAACGGTGAAAGTAATTTTACACATTTTACAACATGCGGTGCAATTGTTTTCTTTATGCAGCCAAGTCTTAAACCCTTCATTTGTTAACCACTCGTCTCTGGAGCGATCTCACTCACTATATATTTGTAAATTACAAATTAATAACTCCATTCATTCTTTAATTCTTCGCGAACGAAATGAGTACGACGTTCCATCTTCGCCTTAGTGTAGTTAATTGAAACAATAATCCAATTACTTCGCGATAATCGGATTTGCGACTAAACGATTGAACACAGAGCAGAAAGTTGAATTACGTTCAGTGAATGGGGGAATAAGGAGCGAGATGCGGTCACCTTGTTAGCTTCCTATACATTTGAGAAACCATCAACCCGTAATTTTTAAAATTTCTTATTAACCTGACATTTTGTGCCTGGTCGCATGAAGTGAATCGGAAACGGATATACCGCGTTGGAACAGGACAGTCCGGTCGAAAACCTGACCGTTGGTAACCGTAGTTGGGAGGCACTGAAAACAGTAAGGGTACACAGAGAGTGCTGGGAGTGTATAAGATATAAAGTGTAAACCAGACGAGGCGTTTTTCGCCGCGCGGCGGTCGAGTCGACGCATGGTCCGATGTAATTAAATGGGGCGAATAGCCGATGCCACGCGGTGCATGGTTTCCCCGCGACTTATCGTCTGTTTTGAATGGCGGCGCGGCGACTCAGCCAATTGAAGAAAATAAATTCACGTTTTTGTATCATTACACTTCAGTGTTTAAATGTAAAACATTTAATATGCGATTACATTAAACACACAATGAAAATTCTAATTTAATTTCTTACTTTTCTTGAAATTATTATTTCTTTTAATAATAAACTATTTTAGACGTCCTAATTTAATATTTTTCTATTGATTCACCACCGAAACTTTATGTTAACTTTTATCTTAATCTGTACTTTGAAACCGTAAAATACAGTTTGAGTGTCTCATTTTTTCCTAGGAATGTTGCAATAATAATTTTTATGACTAGTGTTCTCATATTTTACTAGGGAAAAATGAATGAAATTGATCCAGAAGTGCTAATAATTGTAATTTTTTATTCTCCTATTCCACCTTCGGTAAAGTAAACCACAGAAGCATTTCACTCTCGTCTTCAATATCACAAATACATGAGCTTCACGTGCCAAAGCGACGGTCCACGTGTCGGTCGAGGCCACCTGTCTGTGAAACAATGAATATTGAAGAGGAGAGTAAAATTGTTCTGTAGTTCCTATACCAAAGGTGGAACAGGACAAGAAAAGCAGCCGACATCAGTGCATCTGAATCAGTTTCATTCATTTTTCCCTAGTAAAATGGAAAATATAAGGACGCTGATCATAGAAAATATGATTGCCACCTTTCTGGGAATCAATCAGACACTCAAGCTATAATTTATGGTTCAAAAGAACAGATTAAGATAAAGTATCGGTGCTGGATCAATAGAAAAATGTTAAATTTCAAAGTCTATAGAGTGTATTATCAAAAGAATATGAAATCTGGAAAATAATTACAAGTAAAAACAAAAAATTAAATTGAGATTTCATTATTTACTTAACGTAATTGTGTATTACTTGTTTTAAATTTGAACACTAAAGCGTAATGATACAAAAAAGGGGGAAGAAATCTCAATTTCTGATTCATTTTCTTCAGTCGGCCGTGACGCGGCGTGGCATCGTCTACTTTGCCGCATTGAATTACATTGGACGATGCGTCAACTCGACCACCGCGTGGTGCAAGAAGCCTCGTCTGTTTTAGGCCGGTTGTCCACTGGCACCGAATTCGCCCAACCGATTGTTCGGCCACATACGTCCGAATATGACGCGCTAATATTGTCACGCGACCACTAGACACGACCTGCTCGGCCGAATACGACCGAGTGATAGCGGATCCCATTGGAAGGGGATTAGTCCGACGCACTCAGCCGAATGGCAAATACAAGTCTCGCACCTAATAAACAAGTCTTCGTTTTTTATCTTTAATTTTATCCTGATTTGTGTGTGTGTGTGTTTTTTTTTTCTTTAACTTTACCATACACTGTGGTGGTACGCAGTCACTGTAGATATTTTAATAAAAAATATCTACTGAAAGGACAATTATTATAAGTGAGTCTACGCAGTTATAATAATTATTTTATTAAGAATTTTTACAATAAAGCCCATAATGAATTTCGTTCTGGAATATTCTAAACGGTTATGAGATATCACTCTTGTCTAGAGAGCATTTAAGCATAATAGGCTACAGCCTATGAGCCCGCATCACAAAAAAAAATCTTGTATGTTCATTTATTTTTTAAATTGGAATATTGAGTTTTGCGAAATCGGCAATATGGACATAACTCTCGACTTCGCATTCTTTTTCTTCTATAATTGTTTGGGACACTGCTTGACACTCATAAAGCGATCTTTGACAAGGTCGAATAACACAAGCATTTACAAGCTCCAGCCAACACCAGGAATGGAATCCAATACGGGGCCTCAATATATTTTGTAGATTATTCCAGGCTAATTTGTCTGCCTATTTAGATGAAACAGAGCTGAGAGCCGCGAATTAACAGTCTTGGTAGCAAGAGGCGCTACTAGCAGTCCAGATGAGTCACGTGATCTTTATATGCTGATATTCAAACGTGTAAGACTGACTGAAAGTAATGCAACCGCCAGGCATTGTTCTTCAGCATTTTGAGCAATTCTCTCAGCTTCTGCCCCCAGTGCAGCCAACTAGCGGACATACCGCAAATGGCAGGTTGAGATTCAACTGTGAGAAATTTCCCGACCGACTGTGGTACTGATTTGCATCTTTTTGATGATGAGTGAACAGGGTGTAAATCTGTGACTTGAGTTGAATCAGCAGTCAGTGGGACTCAGGTTTCTCCTGTAACGGGAGAGTATGGTAGCTCCGCTACTATCGAACATAGCTCAGTGTGTTGTATAAAATTGGGATAGTTATTAAGAACCTCTACTTCGAGATCAAAGGTCATATTATGCAATATATTGATTGTGCTAGCAAAAATTCTACAGCTAAATTTCTGTTTGCATAGAAAACACTAAGTTGTGTACAGAACTTTTGCATTTTTACAGTTACGAAATTTTAGTTCCGCAACAATTACTGTTATACGCAGAGCTGATATTCCAGTAAACCAATGTCGCAAAGGTCGCACTGAGTATCACTGGTCGTGACGTTTCGCCAGTGGTTTAATTTAAATTTAAAAAAAAGGATAACCACATAAGCTTCGTGCAACTGGCTTTAGTCGTCGGTAGTAGGGGGAAGGCATGATATTACCATTAACATTAACTGGCACTTGATTAAAGCATAAATGAGAGGCGTACTTTTTTGTGTAGGTAATGCACACAGTGAATGGAGTGCTGCACAAATAATCTCAAACCTTAAGTTAATGATGATTATTGCTGGAATGTTTCAATATTTTCTCTTTATTTGGCATATCATCTTACAGGATTTGCTCATTTTCACCGCCGGTTTCCAATGTTGACATCTCTGTTTTAAGCGGGTAATTAGTGGTATGTGTGATAAGTATATTTCTGTTTGTGAATTCAGGCGGAGATTGGGAACCATCCCATCATTTGTCTAGGTGATTGTGGGAAACAATAATCTGGAAGTTCGGCACGCGGGGACCACGATTAAGATCATTTAAATGATACATTATTGTAAAGGTAAAGTAAGTGTGAAGAGAAACAGCCAGTGGATGATGCACTCAGTCCCAGATAATAGTAATACTGATTCTGTTTCGTGTAGCGAGTAGTTCTTTAGCCTAAATGATAGGAAATCGCGCACGAAGCTGTAACCACAATGGAGGATGCCATGTAGTAAATTTAAGTAAATACTTTGTTTGGAAATCTTTGTTGCAGTCTTTCACAGAAATATATTGTCAAAGCTTGTATCAGTATATTCAGTAAAGTTTATTTTGATTTAGGAAGTTTTCAGTACCCTACAACCGCAGAAAAACTTTCTGTACACACAAGAAAATGGCTAATTAATAATGACCCCAGGGCTTCGATGATCCTCTATTCGAGGGGTTCTGCTTCTTGTGTAACAAATCCGTCAAAGTTCCTTGTTATAATTTCAAATTTTTTGCATTAAAGCAAATGAAAAATATTTATCTTTAAATAGAGTTGACGTTTAGTAGTGTTCAACCAGAAACTAAAGTAACGAATTTGTGTAAAACCGTATTTCAGGAGGACGGGACAGGATAGCCTTGTGAAATGCTCTCTGGAAGAGTATTTCATGTGCCATTTTGATCCAGAATCTATGACTGTTGCTTTTCTGTAACTCATGACTTTAAAATATGTAGTAAATAGTTTGATTATCTACGTTTTTTATTATTTGTGGTTTGGAGGCCACAGGAAACAATGGACACGATAGCAAGCGAGCAGTCTGTCCTGTTGACAGATCCGCACAAGTAGCTTCTGCTGTGAGAGCGCCTCTTATTTCCCTTGTGGAGCACTGCATCTTAATTGGTACAGTTTATATCAGTTACTAAAAGTTTAGACATAGTTTGTGTGGCTTGTTATGACACACACATCTTGGGTCATCTATATATTAATACGCTAAGCAAAAAGTTATGTTACATTTTTAAGAATATTTCGCGCACGGAGAAGTGTGAGATTTGGCATAGTTAAAGATTATTTGGAGAAGAAGTGAAGGAGCTAAAATCTATATATAATATGCGTTACAAATACATTAAATTAAGAAAAATATAACGCTCGCTCGCCTACGTAGTTCGCTCAGATCGCTGGTAGATGGCGCAGCTAGCGGCCTTCTTTGTCTTCTTTGGTGAAACAAAACAGTCGAAATTAATCTCTGAACTTATATAGAAGCATGAAGCTACATTTCGAGGGCTGGTAAATAGCGCAGCTAGCGGCCAGAATATTGGGCGAACGGAGGAACTTAAAGAAATACAGAAAGCTAAAATTATATATATTTTACAAACCTTGGAATCGATATAAGCAGTCAGAGATAATCGATTGCTTCAGTTGTAACAAATGCGCAGTTTGTCTCTGGTTTGCGACATGGGCTGCGCAGAACAAATTTCCCATAAACTTTTTACTCTTGGTCCAGGCCGATTTTCAACCTAACCATGATCACTATGACAAAACGAACCTATTTAGGTTGATATGATACCTGTACCGATAATTTTTGTGTCATTCTTACAGTGCTGCTAACATTTCGCGGTTGCGGAGCATCCCATATTTCGGCATTTTTAATTTAATTCGTGGTGACTTTTCCGGAAAAGGAGAGTGCTAAACTTGAAGAGGACACTATAAGGAAACAGTTAATCCAAATTTCAATAGGTCAGTAACAGTTTTTCACTGGTGGAGAATGTCCCACCCCACCCAAAAATATAAGAAGCATAGTTAATACATGTTACAAACAGATTATTAAAATAACAAAATAATTTGCGAACGTGTGTGTGCGCGTGAAATAGGATCGGAGCCAACGTTCTTACGTGAATTCCCCGCATTGAGACACTCTGGGTCTTTGGTAAAACGAAAGACTCGGAAAAGTAGAGATTAATGTTTGAAGTTATGAAAGGAATACATTGAAAAGGAATGTAGTGATTCTGCCAGATACTATATGGTCATTTGATTATTTAAGATGTTAAACGTTGGTTAAGTGTCTTTTGATTTTTTAATTTCAGTAATTTCATTAGAGAGAGAGAGAGAGAGAGAGACAAGAAATAAGGAATACTTATTTGCGTGAAATTCAAAATGATAATAGACCAAATTTAAATAGCGAACACACAAAATGACGAAATTATTTTGATAGATACATTTAAATGCGCATGTTTCATAAAGCTAAAGCAGTTTTCCGGCCTTAAGTCAAAATGAATATTTTGAATTCAAATGAACCATCGATAAATATATTTCATCATTTGCTATGGTTAGATTAGAAGCTAAAATTTAGCATACAGTCACGCGTGGAGTATATCGTTTTAATTTTATAGGTAATGCAGAGAATTACTAGATTATTACTCTTTCATGAAAGAAACTAAACAACTTAATGAATTACGGTCGAGTTTCGATAGCTGGGTGATCACTAGTATATTTGCTTACGTTAAAATTATGCTTATTAATATTTTTGACTATGATAAAATTACTGACGCCAAGATGTTTTTTCTGTATTTAGGACTGTGATGAACGTGACCACCAGGCAGCTATTGAGCGCTTTCACTAATAAGGAATTGCGTTCCTGGCCCTACTGGTGTTTTCCAGAAGCAATGGGTGACTACTTGGCACTTGAGAAACTCCTGGAGGCTGGCGCCGTCACTCCAAGTCAGTTGGAGGTGACGAAATCCCAACTGGACGATCCATACAACGCTCAATCAATAATGCACACTCTTTTACATAATGGATACCTCCTCCTTCTGCGGATGGCTTTACAGCATCGGCCGAAACTGGCCTACGAGACAATCGACGCCCTGTCGTCGACGCCTCTGCACGTGGCCTCGAGGCACGGACAACCTGCTGCCGTGCGGATGCTGATGGACGCGGGGGCGGTCCTGGAGGCGGTGAGACGAGTGACGGGTGGACTGCGCTGCACGAGGCGGCGGCGTGTAGAGGCGGCGGCGTGGCGGGAGTGCTGCTGAGGGCCGGGGCCCAGGTGGAGTGCAGGGACACAGACGGCAGGACGCCGCTACAGCTGGCGGCGGCGGCGGGACACGCGACCACAGCGCAGCTACTGTGCTCGGCGGGGGCGGACAACACTGCGGGGGAACAGGACTGGGACAAGAGGCCGCTGCTGCTGGCGGCGGACAGGGGCAGTGTGCGCACCGTGAGGGCGCTGCTAGGGGCGGGCGCCGGGGGCGGCACAGATCAGAGGGGACGGACTGCACTGCTGTGGGCGGCGGAGCAGGGCAGGAGCAGAGCCGTCACCACGCTGGCAGCGGCGGGGGTGGACGTCAATATCGCAGATAAAGACGAAACGACGCCGCTGCACTGGGCGGCCCTGCGCTGTGACGTGGAGGCTGTGAGAGCCCTGCTGGCGGCCGGCGCCGAGAGGCAGTCCATAAACAAATACAAGGCAACTCCACTACACCGAGCTGCGGAGGGAAGCAACGCCAGTGTGGTGCGGCTGCTGCTGGACGGCGCAGAGGTTGACGCGAGGAATGAGGATGGCTGGACGCCGCTGCACTACGCGGCCCTGTATTCAGACAGCGTGGAGACGGCGAGAGAGCTGCTGGCGGCCGGGGTGGACGCCACTGCTAGGGTAAACGACGGGAGTACTCCGTTGCACTGTGCTGCACAGAATGGCCGTGTCGAAATGGCGCGGCTGTTGTTGGAGACAACAGGCGTCAACGTGACTGATGATGATGGTTGGACGCCGCTGCACTGGGCAGCCCGTCAGAACCACCCCACCATGGTCAGAGTGCTATTGGAGGCCGGAGCGGACAAGGCGGCTAAAACCAATAACGGCGAAACGGCGAACGACCTGTGCTGGGGAGGGAGAGAGATCAAGGAACTGTTGCAGTAGTTACTGGAAATGTTCCAATAATTCCTACACTATAACTTCTATTAAACATCAAATAAACCAAAATTTATAGGTGGTTTATTACAAATCTGTGGTAAAACATTTTTGCTTATTACTATAAACCCAGTGATTAAACTAATTTCTTACAATTTCTGAAAAGTTACTTATACTCCTAACCCATCTTATAATTACATGTTCTTTTTCCAACAAAATGTTTTGAACTCTTAAACAAAACAGATGTTTTTAATGATATTTATAGCTGTAAAATACTTCCTTCACTAAACAACAGCCTTCTGCATTGCCTTTTTATTGCATTCCAATCTAGACCCAAGCCACCATAGTACTTTTTTCATTTGCATATAGTTGTTTTGCAATTGTCGCTATTGGATAGATATAAATGAAAAATCAACATTACCGCAGATTTCTTTTGATTTCTGGATGAAATCCTGTATTTATGTATCATTTCAGGACGACGGAAAGTATTGTGTAATTGTGATGACTGAGTTCTGAATATAACTAGTTTCAAATGAAGAGAGGAATGAAGCAAACTTTAAGACATCAGTCAAACTTAATAAGCTCCATTTATAATACAAATGTGTAATGTAGAAAAAAAATTCAAATTTATATCTTTCTGCGACTTCAGGAAAGTATTGATGATAATCAGTCAGTGAGTAACAAAATCGGTGAAATTTGAATATGGAAAAATTTCAAAGTAAGAATAGCAATTAATGAAAATTCAGTATGCATTATCTTGTTTCTTCTGGTGGAGCAGCGACGATTTATTAAAACTTAACGTTTCAACCATGAGAGATCTGCCACCGAGCGTGGGGGGTGAGTGGTTAACGCTCTGGCCTCACGTTCGGGAGGACGCCGGTTCGAATCTCGGTCCGGGCATCCAGATTTGGGTTTTCCATGGTTTCCCCAAATCAGTCCAGCTGAATTCCGGGATGCTTCCTTTAAAAGGCCAAACCTAAATCCTTCTCGTTCCTTACCTCCAATCCTTTCCCGCCTCTAATGACATCGATGAAGACGAGGCAGTAAAGCCATAAGAAAAAAAAAGAGAGGTCTGCCGTGTCAGTTGCACCTTTAGGTAGCTGAGGCAGCGCCGTTGGTAACCGTCCGCGATGACTGTCACTGACGTTACCGTGCCTATCGTAGACCGCCGGTTGAGTTCCTTCGTCTTGTGTGGTTCTCAGCAGATATGACCAAAATGTCTAGTTGTAGGCCACTATCAGTATTCATGTTGCTATTCGTATTTCTAGTGCCTCTTTCACTCGCCTCGGGCTACCATCTGCTCTCTACGGCCACTACGCTGTTCTGTTCAAATAAAATAGAATGTTGAGCTACAGCCGATTTGCTGACGTTGTTTTTGAAATGCCTCATGTATTCATTTAGTCTTTTCTTGAAGATGCGTCTTATTCCACCGATACAAACGTGGTTACAGTTGCAGGATATTTGGTATAAATCCGATGTCTGTAATTTCTCCCTCTTGACTTTTATTTTAGAAGTAACATTTTAAATCTTCCTTGATGCCTTGTATACAGGACAATTATTTTTCTTTTTTTAGAAGGCGACCAATATTATCCGTCACCCCTTCGATTGGTATGGTAATATTGCCACTGGATCGTCGGTTGGCCTTTTTTATCTCTTCTGTCGGTGCTGAGGTAAAAACTTAACCTTAGTCCACAAACCGAAGGTTGGTTTGGATCCTCCAGAAGGAGGCATACTAAGCCATTGTGTCAGAGGTAGGACGGCCAGTTCCTTTCCTCTGGGACCTACAGTTAACGTGGAATCCGAACCACGGAGGTGCTGGAGGTACAAGGTGATATTTTACCGACAAGTGCTGCAATGAACTTGCTGATATCAGGGCAGTTGCTGTTGGCAAGAAATATGTCTCTTAAATTCAGCAGCTATGTTTGCTTCGTCAATACAGACCAGGAATGGATAAGTTTTTAAAATACCGCGTTTCAGTGCCGGAGAGTCTTGTGAGTTGTGGCCCTCACCGATCGATAATATTTTCTAAATACACTTGTTATTTCAAAGTAAACCATAAATTTTCTGTTCTGTTCCAATAGTGATTCAAACAGTATTAATGAAGGCCTTGTTTCTGAAGTTAGAGAATCCATTGTTGTTGCGCCCAAAAAAGGCTCGCTAGCTAGTTAGCTAAATGCCGCGCAATACAGTACAATCGTATCACAGTTATAATACATTCAGGGCAGTCCACACAAGCCACCTTACAGTTTAGACGTGGCTTAGGATGTTAGGGTGGCGAGGCACCATCTTCTACAAGTATGGTTGGAATGTATGAGAGTTTTCGCTAGATGGTGCATATAGATTCATGTCAGTAAACGAACTTTCTGCAGATGTGTTGTTTTGATGTGTGCTACCACAAATACAAAATAAATTGGATTTAGTGCTTTTCATATTATTATTTAGTATAGTAATAATAACCTTCATTAAAGTTGGAGTAAAAGGAACAGCATTGATAAATGATAAAAAATTGAGTTCATTTTTAGTAAAGAGAGGGAGTCAAGGCAACAACCTGCTGCAACACTCGGAATAGAAGAGGGCCAACCGTTAGATGAGTGGAAGGGATATTGCAGAATCAGCAAGCAGATAGCGGTTTGTGTGTGTAGGCTTCCGTTACACCCCATGGCGCAGGGAACCATCCTCCTTCCTTTCTGAAATAACATACATAAAAGGAAGGTTAACTCAGCCACAAATGCCTCCATAATGATATCGGCATCAATGGGACCATTGCTACTTCCTCATTCTGTTGGTAAAAGTTGTGCTTGTATTTGAAGAAGATAATACTGAGGCAAAATTCATCAAGTGACGTCCATTCATGTGGACGGCTGTGATTTTCTAAATGTTACTTAATTATGTTAATTTCTTCGTCGACTGGCATGCGTGAATATGGAGGTGACGTCAAAGCTTACTAGCAAGTCGTCCCTTTCAAAGTGTTTGTTTTTGACAATTTTTATAAAATGTGATAATTTATGATGGTACAAGACTATGTCCTAACTTTTTTTAGCTTATCGGCAAGATATTTTGCAAGTAGTTGCGTAGGAGACCGAACAGAGCTGACGATAGGTCGGAATGGCACGCTGCCTTTATGAATTTTTTGGCAGACAATATAATGTGGAGTCAGGTGATTAGAAGACGTCTATCTTCTCTTGACCTCTGGGTCAATCGAATTAGCTTCACGTATCTTTGCTGCCACGTTGCGTCGTATCTTCTGGAGAGTAACAGCGACTCCACCTCTTCGCGGCATTCGTCGGCATACATCACAACTGAAACGTTGCTTCTTCAACACGTAAAATAACTGTAGCATCCCTCTATTTTAACTGACGCAGGACATTATGTTGTTCTACGGTGACAGTGGCTTTGCACTTGATAAAATATTCGCTGTGGTGCTTCGAATTTCATACCCAACAGCTCACAGAAGAGATCAGCAGACTAAGTGACGGGCCAGTGGCAGAAATGTCACACCTTCGAGTGGTGACGGATGAGATTGGTCTCTTGCTAAAAAAGAAAAATATTGGTCCTATATATGGGGCATAAATGAAGATTTCAGATGTACTTGTAAAATTAAAAGACAAGTGGGAGAAATTACAGACAGACATCGCTAGTATACCAAATATCCTACAGCTGGAGCAATGTAGCAGAAACGAGATGCACCGTAAAGGAAAGATTAACAAACACAAAAGGCATTTTTAAAATCATGACGTCAGCAAATCGGCCGTAGCTCAACATTCAGTCAACAGTGGACATTTAATTTTATAAAACCAGATCAGCGCAGCGGCCGTAGAGAGCTGATGGTGGCCGAGACGGGTGAGAGAAGTACTGTAAATTCAAAAGAGACCTAACAACATTTTGAATGCTCATAGTGCCCTAAAACTTGACCATATTTGGTCATACCGGCCTAGAAGAACGAACGCAAGAGGAATGACCCCATCGTAACGTCCACACTACATGCGGTAACGTATGTTGCGTCATCGCGGACGGTTATCGTGGGCGCGCTATATAAAGGTGCTTCGGCAACCAACATGGCAAGGCTCTGATAAAAGCCATAGAGCGTTGGCTGAAACGTTAAGTTTTAAGAAATCGACGTGGCTTTCCCCGGAGAACCAAGATAATATGAACAAAGACGATGAAAGTTTACACACTAAATGTTTACCAAGATTAGTGATACGTATGTAGGATAGTAATCTGAGGCATGTGTCGTCACTAAGAATGACGAAACTGAGGTGTAAAAATGATCAGAATCCCTTCGAGAAACAGTGTTGGCTGTGTCGCCGTTTAGTCGCTTTATAGAGCGCACCGCCCGTGCACTCAGATGTCACCGAGACTGTGCAGTAATTAATTTTATAACGTTTGTTTAATTAAGGTCGCTATTAACTTTATACATACACCGTAAACAACAGAAAACTAACAGGACATTAATTAAACCACCCGCCGTAGGCCGGACTCGATGCGGCGAACATAGAGTACGAGGCCAGAGCGCTAGCGACTGCGCTGCCGGGGTCGCTGTTCCCGCCGCATATTCCTGTCTGTTGTATTCTTACTGACTGTATGTATGAGCGTCTCATTCCCTCATTCTGTACTCAATTATTTAAGACAGACTGGAAACATTTTACGCTGAACAATGACTAGCTTCTAAAATAAGAACAAAGATAAGACTCAGATTCTCAGCCAACCTCTTAAGACAAAAATTACTCTCCATATTGCATTATTTGAGATTACCATAATTACTGTAATTTTTTAAAACTTATTTTTATCTCAGTATATCTACAAGCAAGGCGATGTAATGTACTCGTATTTCTCCTTTGGATCATTATTTATTTACTAAAACTGAAATTTCCATAGTAATTTGTGAATTTTAGGCTCCTTCTGTTTTAAAGTTCCATACAATGTCTAATTGAAATGGTCACATTCATGTTTTTTTGTTTACATAAAAGCAAATGTAGTATTTAAAATTTTGTAATGCTATATTCTGAGATGTTTTCATAGAAATAAGCAAAACCCAAGTTTATATTTATTGAAACCGTTATATTAAGTATAGACTTTAAATATACTTTCATCTCAGAAAGTTTCTACATTTCAAGCAAAAAAAAAAAAAAGACAAATTATTTAAGTAACTGTTTTAATTACAGTCTCCATGTTTTGATCTACATTTTATGAGATGCATACATCTAGTATAAAATATAACTGATGTATTTACAATAGGTGTAACTTAACCTGAAGAACGTCATGTTAGTGTATAATATATCTGTGCAGTAGTTTACCGCTCTTAGTCCAAATTTGGCTCTATATAACCTGAAATGGAGTGTTCATCCTTCCAAGCATTTGTGGTTTGCCTCATTTGTCTCTCTTCATTGATTTAATCTGCATAAACAATTTATTTATTCTTCTATTTTACAGACTGCGAAACTTAACTTACAACCTTGTATATACCACAACCGTTCTTACATTATAAACTGCAATTTATCATAGACATCATGTCGTCTGTGGTGTTTTATAGTGTCTTTAATATTTAGTTTAGTCTGTTAAAATATGGAAACTTCTCTATCATCCATCTGTTCTTGCCTTTATTCTATTAATTTCTTTAGTATCAGTTGGTCTATATTTCTCTCAGTATTCCATAGTACCTTGTCTCAAATATATATTATTTAACTGAAAGTTAGTTATTAACCTAAATATTTTATAAGAATGACTAAAACTATATATTAAATTAGTTGCTTTGGGTGATGTTGACGAGAAAAATGTAAGCTGTAATGAGCGTATAAGTTAAGCACCACCATTAAATAACTGGATGTTGTGGATCATTATTCTTAATTGCAGATAAAAAAATATTGATAAATGATAAATTATTTTGTCAACGAAAATGAATTGTGATGCAATATACATAGGACAGACAAGAAGACAGTTTAAAACCAGATACAAAGAACACGTGAGGGCACTAAAGTACAGCAACCACTCCACATTCGCTGAACATCTAATAGAAAACAATCACTTACCAACAGACATTAACAAAGACATGAAAATACTCACAATCAACCATTACAGACACAATACCCTCACTCTACAAGAAAACTACCACATACAAAAAGCAATAAAAAATGGCAAGCAGGTACTGAATGACCACATATACTTAACAAACCAAACACTGTTCAAACTGGTAAACATACAATAACCCTACAGTAAAGAAATAAACCTAACAAATACATGCACTCACACACTTACATAAAATTGGATATAAAATCTCCCACGCAATTTCAAATCTGGCGCCGTCAGCGCATCACCACCTTTGACAGTAAGAAAATAAGATGGCCACCGAAAACAAGCGAATTGTAGAAGACGCAATGTTTATATCATGGAGGAAGGAATATATGGAGACGAGATAACGCGAAATCCGTGAAACCTTGTGAAAAAACTGTGCCACGGTTATCGTTGAATCCCCTCATAACCTAACAAACTCACTTTTCAGACAGTATATCTCGCGAACTAAGCGAGATATCGAAAAATTTTATTCCTAATGTTTGATTTGTATCGTCGTGTTACATAAGAATCTATCACCAAATTTGACTTTGGGGACACGTTTCTTCTGTATTTCAACCAGAAACTCCACTCTTTTGAGACAGTATATCTCGAGAACTAAGCACGATATCAAAAAATTTTATTCTTCATTTTTGATGTGCCTCGTCGAGTTATATAATAATCCATCATCAAATTGCGGTGCCACGGTTGTCTTATGATTCCCTTGAGGTTTTTATGCATATTTCCGTGTTTCTCTGGTCAAGCAATATGGCGGCCTCCCCTCCCCACTTCTCTCCACCATGTTTCACTCCAGTATGTGGCGAAGGTCCTTGCGTCGTCTCCATATATTCCTTCCTCCATGGTTTATATCGTGTACACAACAGCAAAGACAAATGGCTGTAATGGAAACATGCTTTGGGAGAAAGCAAAAATGTGTGTTACTATCCTGAAATCCACTAATGTAAATAGTAGTGTAATAATAAGAAAATGTATCATTTAGCGTTATGTCAAATAAGTTTATAAATCAAATGTAAATTTTAAACTAGATTCGTCGCTGCTGATGCCTCGAGGAGAG
>JARYHS010003136.1:0-33707 GCA_031002005.1 Vandiemenella viatica
TTACGAAAGTTTCTTGGAGTTTGCGCATACTATCAGGGGAATATACTGAATTTCGCAGCATGATTACAATCACTGTACAGTCTCTTAAAGAAAGGAAGATGCTGGGAGTGGACACAGGATCAAGAGAAAGCCTTGAATGATGTTAAAGATGCTTTCTTGTAGAATGTGTATTTAGCACATCCTGATTTCTCAAAACTGTATTATTTTGTACTTTGATGCAAGCCTGAAAAGAACAGCAGGATGCTTACAGCAATGAGATGAAAATGGAAACTTCAGGATTGTAGCGACAACAGGTCGAACTCTGAAAGGTGTGGGAAGAAGGTATTACATAAGTGAATTAGAAGTGTTATCTATTTATTTTTCAGTAACTAAGTTTAAACCCTATCTCCTGGGAGCAGTAGCATTCTTAAGAACAGACCACCAAGCATTAATGTTTCTCCAGAATGTGATATTCATTAGTAATCAAACAGCCAGATGGGCAATGTTCCTACAACAGTTTGATATAAGGATCAAATATTGTAAAGGAACTGAAAATGACACTGCAGACTGGTTGAGTCATAATACAGCAGGAATAGATAGTGACAAGGAATCAATATCATGTCTGAGAGAGAGGTGTTAATGGCAGCAGTCAAACTAGATGTCAGGATAAGATCTCAAGAACTTAAATTGGATGTTTTTACAATATGCATGTTTCCGTTGATTGAATGGAATTAAAAGATAGAAAGTCTGGATTCTGAGGACAATTATTCCAAAGATCATTAAGTTATAAGTTATACCATGAATATTATGGAAATATAGGGACAGAAAAGCTATACCAAACGGTTGAACAACAGTGGTTGGGGAGTTCACTTCGAAGGGAAGCTGCCAAGTGTGCAAGCAGCTGTGACACATGCCAGTGTATAAAACGTGAATAAGAGAACTGCGGGAGAATGCAATCCCATAACAACAGAGAGAGTGAACAAGTTACTATGTGTTGACCATTTTGGACTTTTACCGCATGCAAGGTTTGAATGTCAACACATATTCATAATGGTGGATCTTTACATCAAACTCTACCCAGTGTCAAGAATTATCATGAAAAATTCTTTGGATATAGTGCTAAATAACTACATTCCTGCATATGGGAGGATGGAACAGATTTTATCAGATCACAGAAGTGTTTTCAAAAGTCGAAGGTGGAGAAAGCATTGAACGACACTGGGATTGAAGTGGTGATATGTTCAATAAGGTCCCCAGAATGTAACTTGATGGAACGGTACATCTGTCAGCGAGGCATTTATTTCAGGCTTCTGGTATGAGACAATCATAAATCATGGGTCAAATATATTGATAAAACAGAAAAATACTTTAATGAAGTGGTTCACTGTACTAAGGGACACAAACCAGCAGAACTACAAATGAAGAAATCTGTATTTGCACTGTCTGAAGATATCATAAAGTACCCAGTGGATAATCCGGTCAGGGACCCTGCAGAACAAGTGCAAGAGGCAATCGAATTCCTCATGGAAAAAACAAGGAGGATAAAAGAATGAGAGGACAGTAAATGAACATAGGTAAGAAAGTAATGTTGACGTCCATTAGTGCTCAGAAAAAACTTATTTCCACTTTTTTTCACTCGTATATGGAACCTTTCCAAATTTCAAAACAGGTCACCCCAAACATCTATTTATTAACTGATGGTGTCAAATAATTGGGACCACACAATGCCAGAAATCTCCAAAAATACCAATTGGTGTAAAATGTTTGAATACTTATGTTTGAACACAATTTAAGTAGGATTCATGATGTTAAACATGAGCAAATCAAATCTGTTGAGTTGTAAAATCCTTGCAAATTAAAGTAGAGTAGAATATTTAGATTATGGCTATTTCAATGAGGGATTTTGCAAATAAGACATTGTTAGTAAGTTGATGGTCTAATTCAAAAGGAGTAAAAATTATGTTAAAATGTTACCAACCCACATAGGAAATGTTTCTTGGGTGCGGCGGAATGAGTTGTGTTTGTAAACTTGTTGTGTGAGTAAACTTAAGAAAGGGTCAGCCGAGTTAAGGTACAACAGGAACGTTAGGGATGACTATCTGCTAACGAACAGAAAAAGAAAGGATTTCATCCCACCAGTACTATGTCAAGAATGAGCTAGTAAATAAGAAAGGTTTACATGAATTCTTTGGCATGATTAAAAGGTTTGGGAAGTGAAGAAATAATGGAACAGAAGATGGAATGAAACTTGTTAATCATAATCAAGGTGATGTCATGCCTAAGATCTATAAAATTTGATATAAGGAAAAAATCAAATTTGAACACTAATTAATGCATCATGCATGTACATGCTACATGTTGTTGTTGCGAGATTGTTAGAAAATACGGCGGGTTTCAAGCAATACATTTCTGTCGGCTCAAAGATCTGAATTATTAAACAGACAAAACAAGGTAATTAGAGTTATTCCTTTCAACCAAACTGATTATGTACAATAGGAATATAAGCAATAAATATATGTTTTGTCTCAGGCAATAAAAATTGTAAGACCAGGGCACATGAAACTAAAGCATTACATATAAGCAAATATTTTATCCTAATGACTAAAGCTAACCTATTTCAAATGTAAAATATGTCTACAATTTCCACATGGATGAGCTAAGAAAGCAAAGAAATTCAATCTAAATACGAGTACTGTATTTGTAATGACAGGTAACAACAGGCTAAATATAACTTTTAAAATGAATTCTATAATTGATTATATAAGGGTACATTAACTTGACGATGATGGGAAAGTTCTTGTAAACTTAAAAGGGTAGCACAACAAAAGAATTCTGTTCATCTAAATTTGACGTACAGTGGGCGATCAAATAATAATAATAATACAATAAGATTATCAGTTCTGCAGCATTCAAACAAAGATAGCATGGGCGGTGGCAGGATTGCTTCTAGGGGGGTGCACCAGGGCTGCATTGGTGCCCCCCCCCCCCATCGACCCAAAAATTTCCGGGCTGGGCGACCTTTTTTTTTTAGCTCTACTACTGCCCACACGGCGACCCGGGATGTCAGGGGGGTGCAAGTGCACCCTCCTCCCGGCGCCCATGAAAGATAGCATCAGTTGACTAAATAATTCTAATCAAATATCACATTGTTGAAAAGAAGAAAGAATCATTGCATTCTTGCATTCAGAATATTTAGGGAGAGTTTGATAATTTAAGAATAGAGAAATAGTCTGAATAAGTTCTTTAAATAATAATATGGTGTATAAGACAACTTTATGTGAACTTTTAATATTAATATTTTGATTTCTGAGCTTAGAAATAATCATTAATGAATGCCATATAATATGTTAGTTCAGGAGTTTCATAAATCAGGAGTACATGTATAAAGAGGTATATATGAACGTGTGAATGTTGGTACAAGTAATTGGAGAAGCTGTATGTTGCAATGGATTATATCAACAGATAGGTACAGTTTTGAACTGCAAACATGTGTTAGTTCAAATGCTTTAAATATTTTCTGAACGTCACTAAATTCCCAAATAAGGAAAGGATACGTTGACAGAGTCATTTACTGATATCAAAAAATATATATAGTTTGGAACATTCAAATGCTACACAATAATAACACTTAACAATTCATAATTGGGGAGGTGGAGACAATCTTAAAAACCACCGTGAACAAATGGATGACAAGTGAATCAACAAGCACTGTAGAGCAAACAGTGATGAAATAGTGTTATAATTAAAAAGGTTAGTTCCACACCTTTTTAATTCAGAACAGCTGGTGGAAAGTGGTGTTACACACATACGAGCCACATGTTTATCTTTTTTGTGTGTGTAGCTAGAATGCAGCCACCTGTGTATGAGATCATACGACAGCTGGACGTCCATTTTTTGTGTAACTAGCAAGCAGCTGCCGCCAGACAAGATAGCAGATTGCCATCTATGTAGGCAGGTGAGACAACATTTTGCCATCTCTTTTTGTGTGTGTCTGGCAGGAAGTCAGACTGACAGCCACCCCTGCCTGTAAATCAGACAACAGCTGAAGCTCATTAAGAAGATGAAACACTGAACAGTTGGTTGTAGGTGACACAGTGGAGAACGAAACAAAAAGCACTGTTCCCAGGAATGACAAGTAGGAGTGAAGCCAGTGAAAGTATAGCCAATGCGGACAATTTTTAATATTGTTATTAAATATAAACTGTTTGTTGCATGATTGGGAGCCAACCAGCGAACACAAAGTTCTGATTGGAGGAAGCAGTGATATGTGGGGACTATGGAGTTGACACGGAAGACTGTGAAGTGAGAGAAGGGATCATTCATGCGGGTTGCCTGTCACTTGAGCTGTCCAGCATCGTCCGAGCCTGGCCATCAGCTACCTCACAGAGTCATCATCTGCTAGCCAACACTCCTGATATGAGTGTTTTGGAGGTTGCCAACACCCAGTGGACAACTGCTGACAGCCAATAGCTTATCAACTTATCAACCACCTACCCGGCTACGACGTCATAGCAGACTCCAGGGTGACACTGCCACTGCAGTACGACCCATCTACAGCACCTCTCCGTGTGGAATGGAGATGACGTAAAATGCCATCACTCCTAGCTATGAACAGCAACAGAACTTAGCTTGTGCCACAACAGTTCCACTAGAAGTCAGATTTTTATCAAACACCCAGTAATGACTGGGACATCTGTTGCCCTCCACTGAAATGCTAAGGCTGTTTGCTCTAAGTAATGTATAATGTCAAACACAGATGTCATTATTTCCTTATATATATATACTTACATATCTGATCTGTTAGAAGTGAAAATAAATAATCAATTCTGATCTGTTAGAAGTGAAAATAAAGATTTTATTCTAAAACATTAAAATAACAATGGACAGTAATAAACAATAATTTGTAAAAAGATGTTCGTGGTATTCACTTTAGGATCACACAGTATTTCAAATTCCACTGTTGGTTAAGTATTGAAATTCATAAGCATAAGTTAAATTTACTGGCCAGTTCTGTTTGAAATTAATTGTAGTTTAGTTATTTTCTAATATAGTAAAATAATAATTTTCTAAAAATTAAAGAATATTTTGTCATAAATAAATTAGTTATTTTTCACATTAGTATCCACCTGATAATTCGATCTTAAGTTTAATTTTGAAGCTCACAAGCATAAGTTTTATTTATTTGCTTTTAAGTACTTTTTACCTAATCATTACTTACAGTAAACCAATTGAAGAGTAAAGTTTCAGTCAAAAAATAAATTAAAAAAACCAGTTAAGTGCACTGTAAAGCCTTTTAATTTCACTAAGCATCAGTTAAATTTAAGATGTATAGAATATCGTATATTTATCCTTAAGGTTCGCTCAAGAGGTAGTAGTAGTATTTTGAGAAAATCATGTGACATATGTTGCATACTTGTGATGAATGGTTTGGATTGCAGAAAGTGTAAGAAGTGGTTTCACTTAGAATGCAGGGTAGAAGGAAAAGGGAACTAAATAAGGTTTTCCATGGTATTGTCCATTTGTTTTAGTGACAGAAAACTTTCAGAACATAGTATTAAACTTCCAGAGTAGGATGGGAAATTTTCATACCAGGACAAAAGTATCAGGGAGATAGGTGAAATGATAATGAAGATGAACAAAACAATTAGGGAGGTGGATGAAAGGGTTGGTTGAGTGTTGGCAGTGGCGGCCCTAGGGCGGTGCGAGCGGTGCGACCGCACCGGGCGCCGTTATATGGGGGGCGCCAAAAATGCAGCGAGAGATCGTCTGCGCAAAAAATGAATTCTATAATAATTAATATATTATTTTAACACATCATCTAGAAGATTTTAAAAAGTAAGAGTTTCAGCTTAATGCATAGTCTTATGGTATCATAGAATAGAGTCAATTAGAGTTGCTACTCGAGTCAGTTCGAGTTATTTATATCATGAAAATCACAACTCGTTCCAAAGTTAGCACCCTCCCTTGCCGCGTTGCGCCACTCCCGCACCTGTTTCTTGCCTTCTCAGCTGTAGTCTGGAAAGTTCATGCATGGGTCGAGATTCAACCTATTTTTTTTCCTTCTACCATATTAAACCTTCGGTGATCACAATTAACGTTGGCATCATAAATATTTACAAGGCTTATCTGTCTTTTACAAACAGGACATGTCGCTAAAGTAAAAAAAAAAAAAAAAAAAAAAAAAATCTTCATGGCGCACAATACTTAAAAGAAAACAAAATCAAGACGAAATTGAGAAGGATTCAAAATTGCTGGATTTTTTTTTTTTTTTTTTGAATCGTCGTCACCAGAACTAGTTCAACACGAGACGGAAGAAAATTTTTAACGGAAGTTATTCAGATGAGGCTAATGATGAAGAGCAGCATGTGCGAGAAGATATATCTATGGCTAGAACGTCGTCTGCTGTTCAAAACATTACAAATGGGTATACAAGACATACCACCACAGTCGCCTTTTCAAAGTACAAATTATGATGATATTTCAAAATTGTCGCTCATTGACTCTGCTGACAGAGATGAAATAATTACTGAAACAATGAAAAAATCCAATAAAAAAAATATGGACGTCGTTTTCCAAATACGTATTTTCAAAAACTCCAAATGAAGAAACTTATAAAAGTAGATAGTTCCTTTATTCTAAATCTGCGGATAAAGTATATTGTTCATATGTTTGTTATTCAACAGAAGGTCTCATTTTTATTTGGGAAACAACGATTGGATGAATGGATTTACTTATCAGAGCGTCTCAAAACTCACGAAACTTCATCAGATCACAATCACACAATTCTCAGTTGGATAGAAGCGTTAATTCCATTAAATAACTAGACAAGCATTTGCATATACAGACTGAAGACGAAAAATCACAGTGGGTTGCAATCCTCTAATGAATGATATCTTGTTCAGAGGAAGCTTTGGATCTGAAATAGTAAATAATTCTGATGATGGTAACTTCCTGGGTACAATGCAACTCCTAGGAAAATATTACCCTGTGGTCATGGAACATCTCAGCCGTATTGCTAATAACGAGAATAATATCTTATTAAATTGGCAAAAAGTATTCAAAACGAATGAAGCGCGTGATAAAATTTTGACTATGGTTAGGTCATCTAAATATTTTTCCATCATATTGAATTGAACTCTTGAGGTAAGTCACGTCGAACATTTATCTTTGACTTTAATTTTTGGTGACTAATGAAGACGAAGTATTACGCTGTGCTTACAATCCGGAAAGTGACTCTTTGGGGCGCTGCCCTGTTTAGCATTGATACTTAGCAAAAGTTCGATTTGGATATGAACGATTGTCGAGGCCAAAGATATGACAGTCGATCCAATTTGGTAGGAGGAACAAATGTGGCAAAAGCAAAATTCTGAACTAGTATCTTCAAGTAATTTTTAATTAAAGTAACTGTCATTAAATTTGGTAATAGCTAGTGCCGCCAAAATATCAGTTAAATCGGTTTCCTTGTCCGGATTTCTTTGAAGAATATTTGTGTTATTCTCTCGATCAAAAAAGCGATGGGAAGTGGTATTCAAGCACTCAGGACGACCGTCAAAAAATTTGTGAAACTCGTTTCAAGAATAGAGTTTCTAGCATCCCTACAGTTCGTTATCACTACTCTTCAGTTCGTGACGCCATTCTGAAACGAATTATTCAGTTGCAGCAACAGATACCTTGTCGCTTAGCCAGATCATGGATCAATTTGAGTTAATAATTACATTGGTGACTTGGAATAATACATTGTTTCAAAGGCTATGCAGACGAAAGTAGATTTATGAAAATCTTCACATTTTTTGAAAAACAGCTCGGGGGTGGAAGAGGATATTCTCTACCGCCCCGAAACTGTTACTGACCTGTTGAAATTTGTTTGACAGCTTCGTTATAATGTCCTCTTCACGTTTTCCATCCACCTTTCTCCGAAAAGTCGCCACGAATTAAATTAAAAATGCCGAAATGTGAGAGTGAAGAGCAGCTATTAGATACCTCAGGCGCTCAAAAACAATGACAAAATTTTGAAATGATGGTTAAAAACTTTTTTGTAATATTTTATTGCCGTTTTAGTTACATTTCGTTGTTAAAAGTCGCACGAAATTAACAGATAGAAAATTTTTATCCGAGATGCAGTACAACAAGGCTCGCCATCTTAGAATCGATACAAGCGATGAGAGAATTGATTGCTTCCGTTGTAAACAAATGCGTCGTTCCTGCTATAGATGCCGCAGAATGAATTTCTCGTAAACTTTTTACTCTTGGTCCAGTCCGAATTTCAACCTAACCACGATCACTATAACAGGATTAACCTGTTTAGGTTGATATGATCCCTGTACCAATAATCTTTGTGCCATTTTTGCATTGTTGCTACCATTTCGCGGTTGTGTATCGTCTCACATTTCGGCATTTTTAATTTAATTCGCGGCTACTTTTCCGAGAAAGGAGAGTTAAAAACGTGAAGAGGGCATTATAACTAAGCAGCTAAAACAAATTTCAACAGTTCAGTACCAGTTTTGGGGCGGTGGATAATATCCCCTTCCACCCCAGCTCGGAATTTGAGCTCTGATAACTGGCAGCTGGAGAAGCTGATTCTCAGACTTGAAAATTTCCTATTATTAACCCAGTCAGATGCCGAAGAAAGTAAAGATTTTTTGAGTATTAGCCATATATGAAATAGCAACAGATCCAGAAGAATTGTTTACAATGAACATGTCATCGATAGAATAGAGAATCTGTTGGTCACTCTATTAGCACAACGTCCACAGGGCGTAGCCAGGATTAGCTTCAGAGTGGGGCAAAACCAATGAAAGATACTTGTTGAAAATGGTTTTGCCTTGGGGGAGGGGGAATAAATGAATTTAACCTGTTTAAGAATTAGTTTGCGAGGGTTCTGGCAAAATTTTGGTAAATTTTATTTTTCGGTATTAAGAGTGGTAATTTTTATTTTCATATATTTTATATTTTTAAATATTTTGAAAAATTATTAAAAACTGCTAATTTGACATGTAAGTGAAGTGAGCATTGTGTTCGCCACAGTAGCTCATATAAACCTTTACAAACATACAGAATTCCTTTTTACTTTTGTTTCTCATTCATACCGCTGCTATCCTATACTAATCTTTCCGAGGTTTGAGTTATTATCATATATAAAGAGTATCTTTTGCCCGCGGCTTTGCTCATTCATAAAGAATTCATATACATATTCGTATCCGAATCACACGGGAACTGCTATTTGGTATAAAAGTAGATGGCCAATACATTATTCCAAATTTATCCTAAGCAGTTCAGTAGTTTCGACGTGAAATAGAAAAAAATCCGAACTAACAAACTTTTACATTTATGACATTAGTACGATGTAAAAACTGTATGTTATCTTCAATCTATCTATATGGACAACTTAATCACTAATAAGAGATTGCTCATTTGGGGCGCCACAATGAGATCTCGCACCACATGAAAAACTTGCTAGGGCCGCCTCTGAGTGTTGGCAATAGGTCGTTGGAGAAATAGGGTTAGCAGAAAGAAGTTTCAGATATTGTAGGGAAAAACTAGGTTTGACTGGTTACCAGAGTCAGATGGAGAAGAGTCTTATGTGGATGTAGGAGAAAGTAAGGTGCAGCAGGCCTTTATGAACATAGACAAGGAAGGAAAAAATACAAAGAAAAAGGTTCTCCTGCTAGGTAGTTGCCACAGAAGAAATTAAGGCTCTCTTCTGCAGGATCTTGTTAGCAACATTAGGGCAGGTAATAGATAATTAGGGCCCGGATGTTTTTTTAAAAAAAAAAAGCAAACGCATATTTTGAGGATTAGTGCATATTCTAAGGATATGTGCATATTTCAGCATTCATTTCATCTCATTACCGAATATCCGATACTTCTGAAGAAACTGAAAAGTCTAATGTATCTGTATGTTGGACATACTGGGCACCACAATAAGTCTGTCAAATTCTTGGAGTAAACAGGATTTTCTTATACTGGCATTCACACGTAGAGAACTTTTTACCTGATAAAAACTCTCACAGTGACATGTTTGGAAGTGCTGTAAATGGCAAATTTGTGTGATGGTGACCTTCTCTACTACCCTGAGCTGCAACATTCATGGGGAGGGGTTGGGAGGGGGGTGGCAAAATCAAAGAATAGCTCTATACTGCCTTGGGCGGTAAATTCTTGTTGAATAGATGATAATCACAAGTATTTGCCCCCACTGGAAATATTCGTAATCCACCAGTGTGTTTGTTCTTGCAACAACTAACACAAAGGCCAGCGGTTTTCTTTTCCCAAATATTCCCCTAATTGCAGCACGAACCAGTTTTCCTGGGAATAGATTCATTGCTTCCAGACAGCAGGGTTCTGTACTTTTAAAGGCACATGTACATTCCTTCCCAAAAGCAGTAGCCTCTCAAAGTTTGTGTCGACAGGAGTGTTCGTGTGCTAAGAATAGTTTTGTTTAATCTGACTGCAGAAATGCCTGAAGAAAAATGCACAAGATCATTTTTAATTAAGCAGTGGATTTCAGGCAACAGCGACTATTCTATTGATGGTGAAGTTGTTTACTGTCTAATATGTGAGAAGAATATAAAATGCGAGAAAAAATTTCAACTTGAACAGCATTCTAAAACAGCTGAACATCTCAGATCAAAAGAAAAGAGTAGGAACACGCAACAGCTAGTTTTAACTCTGGAATCATGGTCTGAAATTAATACATTCTCTGCTGACCATTGTAAGGCTTTTGTATGTAGCAACATCCCGCTGCATAAATTGAATAATCCAGATCTACGAGCATTTCTTCAAAAGTTTTGTGTTAATCAAAGAATACTGGATGAATCCACCATTAGGAAAAATTATTTGCTTTCTCTATACGCTTCTGTCCTGGATTCAATTCAGTCTGACATAGGAGGGAACTGTGTCTGGATATCGGTAGATGAAACAACCGATTCATGTGGGCGATACGTAGTGAACTTTATAGTGGGAAAATTATGTCAAGAAGAACCCGGAAAACCTCATTTACTTTCAACCAAAATGTTAGAGAAAACCAACCACAGTACAATTGGAAGATTTGTAAATGATTCCCTGCGACTTCTGTGGCCTACCGAATTGGAGAGTGATTGTTACAAGGTGCATGTTTTAATCACAGACGCAGCTTCATATATGTTAAAAGCTGGTCATTCGCTTTAAGTATTTTCCCCAATCTTATCCATGCTACATGTTTGGCGCATGGATTACATCGCATTGCAGAAGAGAGACGTTCTCTATTTCCTTCAGTTAACAAAGTAATTTCAAGTGGCAAAAAAGTGTTCCTAAAAGAACCAGCTTGTGTACAGTTTTATAAAGATCGTTTGCCTGAGGTTCCTCTTCCACTGGAACCTACCCTCACTAGATGGGGAACTTGGTTGTCTGCAGTGCTGCTCTACCAAGAGAACTTCCATCAAGTGAAAGATGTAGTCACAAGTATTGATGATGATGAGCATTCTGCGTGTGTTCGTGAAGCAAAGTGCGCCTTTGATTGTGATACTGTATATCAAGATACCAATTTCATCCATGTACACTATTTGTCACTTTCTAAGGCTATTAAGGGTCTAGAAACTAGCAGTGCAGCCCTTCACGAGTCTATTCAGTTGCTTCACAAAACAATTTCATCTTTAAATGCTGTCCCTGGTGAAATTGGAGAAAAATTAAAAGTAAACTCAGCAGGGTGTTGGACTCAAACCCAGGACTGAAAAAGATTCAATCAATTAACAAGTATTTAAGTGGAATCACACAATCTTTGCCACATGAATGTTCCGAACAATCAGTACCATTGTACAAGTATTGCCCAATAACATCTGTTGACGTGGAAGGATCATTTTGGCTTATAAACTAATTTTGTCTGACAATAGAAAATCTTTGACCCTGAAAACATTGAAAAACTCTTGGTAACATATTGCGATTCATCATTTTGTAAGCAATGAAACATGTTTATCAGTGAGTTGACATAAAATAAATCATTTAAAAAGTGTACATTCTTTAATTGTTAGTGCATATTCTTTAATTGTTAGTGCATATTTTTGGACTTTTTTGTGCACATTTGCATGCATATTTTAGGTGTTTTAAGTGCATATATATCCGGGCCTTATAGATAATATAGGATCACTTTGTAGAAGCACAGAGTAGTGTTAGTTGGAAGTGTTGCCACAGCACTGATAGGAACAAAAGTTATAGTATATGAGGGTCACCTTTTTGTTTTTACAAAAGTAATGAAAAAAAATTGTACAAATCATGTTATTGTTTCCCAAAATATTCACAATTAAGATTTATACACTTTTGCATGTGTTCAAACCAATTGTTGAAAAAAAAAAATTCTACTCTGGTTTTGGTAAGAAATACGTAGTTCTGGAAGGATTAAAATTGTTATGCACACATTTTTTATTTGACATTTGGGAACGAAAAGAAGTCTCTAGCGATAAATCAGGTGAATGCAAACCATGAGGCATTAATTTGATGTTTTTCTCTGTCACGTGATCAAGTGTTTGAAGTACCACATGAGAGCCGACAGTCATGATGAAGAATGATGCGATGTTTTGGGTTGTTTTTCCTGATAGCATTGATTACTTCTGAGAAACAAATTGTAGCATACCATTCAGCACTAACTGTTCTTCGATACTCTAAAGCAATGATCGTGATATGTTCAGTATAACCAAAGAAACAAGTGACCATTTTCTTGGAAGTGCTTCATGAATGAACCACTTTTGTTGGATTTGGTTCATCTCGGAACACCCAAACAGGTGATTTTTGTTTAGTTTTTGGCTCATACGAATCAAGTTATGTCTCCTGTTACAACGTAAACAGACTTTTTATTTCCTCAGTAAAATTTTTTGGGCATTTCCTTACACCAATTGACATAAGCCTGTTCTTGAATTTGTCAAATTAAGCAGAATCCATCAGTAACATATATTTATTGCAGCTAAATATTCATGGAAAATCAAATTTAGGCCTACACAGTCTTGGATATGCCTGAGGATGCTTCTATCTCACAGTAAGTCAATCATGTTGTGTACAGCATCGGTGTTTTTTTTAGAACAACATCTGATTTTGGTTGACATTCACAAAATTCATCGCTGATGGAAGCTTGATTAACAAATGTTGAACAAAGTGATTGGAGACTTTGTTGCTGAGTTACGCCTTTACTAAAATCATAAAAAAATCACCCAACAAAAACCTTCACGTGAAATTTCAATTCTTCAGAAAACTTTTAAAAAAGTTTCCTGTATACAAACTATTCAGCCAATTTCTAAGCTACCACTGTTTTACCTATAATAAAGAACAAATTTTGCAACAATATTAATCTCAATAGTGCCCTCTAGTAGTTGTTAGTAAAAACTTAAAAGATGACCCTTACTGAGATTGACCTGAGGAAGGTGGTGAAGGAGGCACAGTATACCAGGCTGAAACTCGTGCAAGTATTGAGTCACCATGAATGACCACAGCTTAACCATGCTGTTAATTGTGTTACAAAACTTTAGTCAGACCATTGCTTGAATATGGTAGTGTAGTATGGCACCCACACTTAGAATGTCAAATACAGGAATTGGAGCAAAAAAGGGCTGCTAGATTTGTTTCTGGAAATTATCACAGAATGCAATCAGTAACAGATATGATAAAAGAGCTGGAATGGGATTCATCGGAAGACATGAGGAGGGAGAAGAGAGTCATGGGAGTTTACAAGTAATGGGCATGGAAAGATATTGGTGTAAAAATGAAAAGTAATGCATGGAAGGGAAAAGATGACCATGATCACAAGCTGGCACTTGATTTCAGGCACAAGGGTGAAGGAAGATTGCCTTTTGTCTTTTGTAGGTAAGGGTGTCAGGGATTGGAATAAGTTACCAAGGGAAATAATGAATAATTTACCAAATACGTTGAATGAATTTAAAGTTAAAATTTGCAGATGGCGAATGTTGGAAGGGTGCAGGAAAGGGGGAAGATGGGTGTGTAAGGAAATTGCCACTGGAGCATGTGCTCCATTACAATGTAATTAAATTTTATTATTAGGGGGGTTAGCATGGAGAACAGGAAGCAGCTTGGGAAAGACATTAGTTCTGTCTTGGGGGTTGTGACTAGGGATTGCAATCCAGCAAAGCAGGATCCCGCAATCCCACATAATTAGACAGTCTGGTGGATCCCGCACAAAATTAAGCGGATCCACAATCCGCAAAATCCGGCGGAAACGCGTGTCAGTCTGCATGACTCGCTGCCCCACTGGGTCTCTATCGGATATTTTGCACTGTTTGCCTGTACCCTTGTAGTTGGTATTTGACTCATGTGAACAAGCGTTTGTTTTTGTCAACCTTCGTCATTCGTAAGTAAATAAATAGATTTTTACTTATTCATCAAAACTTACGTTTGTCTCGAGTACACATTTCTGTAATTTGAGTTATGGTGCGTATTTAGTTCGATTTTCTAACTATATAATTATTTTTTAAGTGTCGCACACGTTATCTGAACTACATGGTTACAGCTTTTATTCATGGTTTCATTATTCCCATTTTCTGTATTTGCAGATAAAGTAATTGTGACAATTTCCTAGTTTGCGTCTGAAAATTTGATTATTCATTGATATGTAACTAATGTTATCATAATTCTAACTATCGTGTACCTATTTATTTAACAGCTATCAAAAGGAAATTGTATATCCTTTGACTTATTGCTGTTTTGGCCGCTGCCTCAATGCATTTCTTTGACGAAAGCCACCTGCTTACATGTGCCACTCAAGCTTTCGATTAATCCCTCTTCTCCTTGTTATTATTTCGACTAAAGGTAAAAAAAAATTATAATGAAATTTCCACGGGTGTATCGACGAATTGAGTTGTAGGAACACCATACTTCGACGGCTGACTCCGCCGTCTTACTCACGTGTGTAACTTCGTGTGTTTGCAATGAAATCTGGAGATACAACGTATGAGGACTTCACAGCAATCTTTCTTACTAAAAAATAATAATTTCCACTCTAAAAACGTCGTTACACCACATAAGTAAATCGGAAATACTTGACAGTTTACGTGTTGGTGAGTAGTTTCTTTTAATAAGAATGATTCAACTGTAATATCAATCAAGTAATCAGGAGATATAATAATGAATCACGCAAAAAAGGCCAAATCTCATGCTTGTGCAATGACAAAAAGTTATGAGATCTTGTTCTGAGCCAAGTCTACACTTTACAGAGTATATTCACTTCACTTTGTGAAATGGAATGCTTTTCTCGGTGTTAAGGAACGTTTATTTAGAATTAAAAAAAAAAAAAAAAAAAAAAAAAAAAACTCTTGTAACTTGGCCATTAAGCAAACCATATTTTTAAACTTATGTGATGTATTGTAAGGCATATAATATGACCTAAGACTCAATATTTTCCATTTTTATTATTTATTTAAAAATTGGTTTAGATTAAAAAACAAAAATGTAAACCTCGAAATACACTTAAGACACGCTAAAAAGTTTGATGTCATTTTGCCGATCAAAATATTGTTAACTGTTAATTTTTATCATTTAGCATTAAAAATTATTTATTAATTTAATTATTATTTAATTTATTAATGTTTTAAGTAACTGTTTTAAATATATGCATTAAAAAACTGTTTGTACCAATCCCGCACGGATCCCACGGGATTGGCGAAAATCCCGCGCGGATCCCGCGGCATTGAAAACACTGCGGGATTGCAATCCTTAGTTGTGACTGTGAATACCATTAGGTGGGGTGGCACTAGGCATAGCCGTCACTTAAACAGAATGAGTAAGAGACTCCACTTCCAGTTATGATGGAGTTAAAACTGTGCCTTTTTTAGGTTAGGGGTAAAAATAAGTGATCAAACGGAACCTGATTGTTCATTCATGATGGGAAAAATCACTAATCCTGAAGAAATAGATGAAGCTATTGAATTAACAACAGATGAGGGTACAACTGGGAAGATAAAAGCTAATGCTGAAATAATCAAGTCAATAATAAGAGTGTTATTGGTGAACTGTGTAAGTATAGTGAAAAAAGTAATAGAACATTGAATCTTAATAGAGAATCACAAACCACACATAAGTATAGGGGTAGTGTCTTGATTAAAAGAAGGAATACTAGACAATGATGTTTTCCCTGATGGTTACAGTGTGTACCATAGAGACAGAGGAGCAACAGGGAGGGGGTATTCATATTGGCTGGCAAAGATTACTATAGTTTTCTAGTATTCATAGATCATGACCATATACAAGAGAAATAATAAGGATGTTGGCTGCTTGCTGTAGTGGAAGATGAGGCTGTTGGGGAGTAACTAAATTCATAATCACAGTACAGAGGTTGATGCAGAACGAACATTATGGGTAGGGATTTAAATTTGCCAGGTGTCGACTGGGTAGTAACTCAGATTAATAACACAAGTGAACAGAGGTTTGTAAATACCTTAGTAAGGGAAGGAGCCTTAAGACAAGTGATAGAACAGAATACAAAGGGAGCAAACATCTTGGATATTTTTCTAACAAAATGTCTGATCAATATCTTATCTCAAGCAACTAAAGTAAGTGATTAAATTGCTTTTCTGATGGATATTAGGGGATTCAGAGAACCAGGAACCAAAATTGAAGGTGAAAATAGGTACAATTATAAAAAGGCAAATTTTTAGAACAGAAGAGATATTTCAGAGGAAGGTTTAACAAATGGAAGGATCGCACAATTACAGTGGAGGCAAAGTGGGAAGAGTTCAAGAGATAAAGAAATGAAAAGTGAGGAAATATTTATTCCAAAACAGAAAACAAAGCAAAGTAAAGAACCTACATACTAAAATAAGAAGTTGTGGCGGATCTAGGATTTTTCCTAGTCGGCAGAGCCAGATTTAGGGAAAGGGGAAAACTGGGACACTTGTCCTGGGTGGCAACTTCAAGAGGGTGGCAAAATCATTTTTGAAGGGTGGCAATTTATGTCGCGGTGACCAGGCAGCGACAGTCTGGGTGGCAAAATAATGTTTGAAGGGGTGGTAATCCCACAGTTTTTTCCCCAGTTCGGAAAATTCCTAAATCTGGCACTGGCTGAGGAGGTTAGTGTGAAGATAACACAACAGAATTAAGAGGCAGCAAAACAACAGGAAACAACTAAATGCAACCAAACAAGCAATTAATAACAGCAAAGAGGGAAGCTAAAGATGGGTTTATGAACAATATTATGGGAGTGACCATAAACCACGTAGCTCCATTTTGGCCTCTTGAGAAACCCCCTCCTTCCCATGAAGCTTTTGTCTCTACCTCCCCTCCCCCATGTAGCTTTTTCCCCCTATTGATTCCCGAAGACATATTTTTTTTCTCGTCAGACCATTGTAAATTACTTACAGAGATAATTAAGTGACAGAAATAAATATTTACATTCTGATGAGTGTTCTGTACCTTATTTTAACTGTGTCAAATAATTTGAATGAAAAGCTGTGTGTCCTGACTCGGAAACACCCTCTTTCTTTCCACATAGCGCATTGTAGCTTTCCAGCCACCCTCCCACCTCTCCCCAGATCGAGCCACATGGTTTATGCATGCTCCTTATTGATGCAGCAGTCCATCCAGAGACTACTGGTATATTAGAAAACTGAGGGGAGGAGAAGGTATTCAGCCAATTGTAGGTAAGAATGAAGAAGAGGTTACTGATGATTTTAAAATGGCAGAGATATTGAGTGATCAATTTAATGAGACATTAAAAACTATCACCCTGTGATAAGAAGGAATAAATTAAAAGAACATCTCCATATATGTAAAATGAGTAAACTACAAAATGTGGAACAGACTCTCAGGAAATTATGTGGGAACTATGAAAACTAAAAAATTTCAAAGTGTCAGTGAAGATAATATTACAACAGGTGTATTAATGATACTGGGATATGGAAGTGCACCTTACCTATTTATAAGTCTGTTGCTTACCAGAAGATCTATAGCAATACTGGTTAAAGGAGGGATGACAGATAGGGTTGAAAATTACAAGCCAATTAGTTTGATATCTGGGATAGCCAAAATGAAGAAGATGATTTTCCTACGACCTGCCCCATGAGTACTGTACAGCTGGTTTAATCATCGAATGTTATGCCAAGATATTTACACTTTACATCTTCAACAAGCATTTCCTTCCCCAGCCTAATATCATAAACAACATTTAGTTTTTACCCGTGTTCTTAATAAACTGTCTCTGCTCGTCATTTTTCTTCAAACTGTGTTGGCCTACCTTATTATCATGCCCAGATCACCCTGTAGGTGTTCACAGCTTTATCCCATTTTGATCCTATTATATACCATAATATGATCTGGAAAAAAAAAGTTTCTGTAAAACACCAACACAATCATTTATTACAATAATGAATGGCATTGGTCCCAATACACTAGCCTGTGGCATTCCTATATTCACTTCTACCATTTTTAATTTTCTACCCTGCCATCTTGCTTTCAACTTTTTAAGAATTTCTCTATTCAGCATGTCACTTTTTCATCAACTCCATTGGTATGCACCTCATTTACCGACATTTTATGGTTCACTCTGCAAATTGCAAAGATTTAGTACTACACTATCAACTTGGCCTCCCTTGTCCGTTTCATCTGAATTATTTTGTAAATAGCACACCTACCATAGCCCAAAACCATGTTTTTTTTTATTTATTTACAAACCAATTTGCTTCCTCACATATTTCTGACATGGGTTGCATGTCAATATTTCCATTATCACTGATGTCAAAAAAATTGGCCAATAATTTTCAACTGTATTTGTGGCCCTCCTTTTGGACTAGTACAACTATAGCACTTTTTCAGTCCTTTTGTAAGCAGCAATAATCTAGACGACATACAGAAAACCTTTCAAGTTAAGGTTCAATATCACACCCCACCATCTACACCAGTAGTACATAAAAAGATATCAATTACCACAAATTAGCACTTGTTTTAAAATGTACTAAATTGGGAAAGTTTTAGTTATGGGAGTCAGACTCTGAAGGTGGGAGACAAGAGAGGTGCTGAACAATTGTGTTTGGAGGGATTTTGATTGTTGAATTCAGTATGTGCATTGAAAGGAAAAGGTGAGCACAAGCACAAGGTAGCACACAATTTCATGCATAAGACGGCAGGAAAATTTTCTTTTGTGGGTAAGGATGTCATGAATTGGAATAATTACCAATGGAACTGATGAATAATTCACCAAAAATTTGAAGTAATTTAAAATTTGTAATTAGCAAAAGTAGGTGTGAAGAGAAATTTAGTACGGTACATAACATATTAATACCTCAGCATCATAACTGTAATCAACAACAGTACCACCTTCATAATTATAAAAGATGTGTCAAAATAATCTGGTTTTGTTTTTGTGTAGGAAGTCTAGTATTAGTTCTAGGCAGGAGGTACCAGTTGGCAAACATGCTGGAGGAAAACAAATTTGATTTCCCATTGATTTTCAGTACTGCCATTGCTTTAGAAGCAATTTTAAAAAACGGTAGTTCTTTCTGTCCAGCATTCTCATCACAAATGATTCCTGCTTGCCTCTCTTATTGCAGCTGCCATTTAAAACAATAAAAAAACATAACCTTATAGGTATCAAGCTACAGATCAAGTGGTTCTGTGTTGAAAATGTGTGTAGGAAGACCACACAGTACTCTAACTCTAGAAAACATCAAGGCAGATAGACATTCACTCCTGCACTCCCCAACATGATCTGCTCGCAAACATGTTGCAGCCCTACAGCTGTCTGATCAGTCAAATTTTGCACCAGGACTTTCAATTTTATTCATACAAGTTGGTCATTGTTCACGAATTGTTTCAATTTGATTAGAAAATTAGTGTGAAAGCATCCTTAAAAATGTTCCAAATGATGCTGTAGTTTTCTTTGATGATGAAGCACATATATGTATGTTTGGATAAGCAAAACTGTTGTAAATGGAGTGCATTAAACACCCGTGAACACAATGAAAAGCCACTGTATGAAGACTAATTTCCTGTTAAGTGTGCAGTTAGTAGCATCAGTGACAGTAAACTCTGAATGATACATTAGCTGGAGGGGAGGAACTATGTCATAGGTTTATAAATGGGTGGAGACCATTTGGGACAAGAATTTCATTTCACTGATGAGAGAAGAATGATTTTTAAATCAGCATTGAGGGTGCAGGAGCGGTAAAGCAAGTGAATCTCAGTTATTAGATTATGTAAGAAAGGATAGAGAAAAGTAACCGGTCACTTACAGATGAAGTACGCGCGCGCACACACACTCTACACCATATTTCAGTTTGCAACCTTAATCAGTAGGAAGTGAGACATATGGCAGGGAGAACATGTGAACATATCAGGACCTACCATGTGAATGAACCAATTATGAAATACGAGGGAAGAGTGGGGATAGGGATGGTAGAGGGGGAAGTAGTCAAGCATTAATTGCGGGACCAAATAATATCCAATATGACCAGTCAGGGTAAAATAAAATAAGTCAAACAGTTGTAAGACTAAATACATAAACTAAGAAATGTATATGTATAAAAAATACATATCAAAAGTAGGGATAGAACTGGTGGAAGGTGAAGCAGACAAACGTTAATTGTGGGACAGAATAAACCTAAATATTGTTCACTGCACAGTTTCCTACATCAGTCTAACCACTCAACAACTGTCCTATAGGATGAATGGGCACAGGCAAACAGTTTATAGTACCAATCCTGACCATCCAACGTTAATCCATTCCAACTTAAGGATTTACACCTCATCAATGGATGTTGATGTCATTAGAGGCGAGATGGGACTGGGGACAAGGAACGGAAAGGAATTTGGCCAGGGCATTTTGAAGGAAGCATCCCAGCATTTGTCTGGAGTGATTTGAGGAAATCATGGAAAACCCAAATCTGGATGCCCGGACGGGGATTCGAATCGCCATCCTCCCGAATGCGAAGCCAGAGCGTTAACTGCTCACCCACCACACTCGGGCACATGATGCCAATGACCTTAACATCTTCTTTATGGTTAGAGCTGTTAGAGTATTCTCACACACCACCGCTTTAGAACTTCATAGGCAGGTACTGGCCCATCAACAAATCCTAGTCACCAGATGTATCCCTGTAAACCTGTCACTTACATTTAGAAAATTACAGTTTATTTACATATTTATATCGTCATTACATGTATATTTATTATTTTACTTATTTACTCAATTATATTTTATTTTACCTCGACTGATAGTCTCAGATATTATTCCATCCCGCAATTAACATTGGTCTAATTCCCCCTCTACCAGTTCCATCCCTACTCTTTTCTCATTTCATCATTGGTTCATTCACATCATAGGTCCGGATGTGAACACGTCTTCTCCCCGCCATACATATCACCTCCAACACGATTAAGGTTGCAAAACGAAATATTGGGTAATTTCAGTGTGTGTGTTCATCTGGCCCCTCTGCTTTCATCTGTGGTGATAGGTTATTTTTCCTTATCCTTTTTAATTTTCAGTGTTTAATGGCAGTTTCATTGTCGCCAGTATCCATTTACTGGGTTAAGTGCAAGACATTACAGGTAGAACTGACAAGGGAGACCAAGTTTACAGTGTAGCACTCTATTCAACCCATCTGACAGAATGACCAATAGAATAGTCGTGAATAAGATTGAAATCATCAAATAAACTAAATTGTTTCTATCTAGGTGGAGGAAATCTTATGAGGTTGGTACAAAAAATATAGTGTAAAAGGTGGGGATGAACAGGAGTGCCACAAAGTACCAGAACAGAGAACTAACAAATGAGCATGTCGATCCACAGTCAGAGGTTAGATTGTGAATGAAAAAGAATTCAGATGACAAGACTATAAACAATGATATAGGCATCTGGATCGGTTATCTAGTTACGTAGATCTACATGCTGAAAATTATGTGGACATATAAAGTACGAAATGAATGAATTTTGGAAATGATGGGTGAGAAAAGAAGTTTGTGGAAGAGTCTTACAGAAAGAAGAGAGAGGATGATAGGTCATATTTTGAGGCATGCAGGATTGGTTAACTTGTTAGTGGAGGGAACAGTCGGAGATAAGAACTGCAGGGGAAGATAGAAATTAGAATAAATTAAGGTGATAATTGTGGATGTTGGTTGTAAAAGGTATGTAGAGGTGAAAAGGTCAGCACAAAATAGGTAGGGATGGAGGATTGCATCAAACTAATTGAGAGACCAATGACTGCAATAATTTTTTAAAAAAAATTGTTCTGTACATTATGCGAGACTGTTTTGAATGAGTGTGTGCTAAATTGAGTGCAATACCAGGCATTTTAATTAGATGACATTAACACGTTATGTTGTGACAGCTACTGTAATGTGTTTTTGGTGCTTTGAAAATGTTTATTTTATTCAATGCAACTTTTAAATTCTTTGTAATTTCATTTTAGATTATTTGAATTTAGTTGCAAGTATGTTTAAGTAAGTTTCAATTGTTCATAATAATAGTCGATTGTTTCTGCAATTGTTATACACTCTAGTAAAGGTTTGCTATGCCTTTTTTTTGTCGGATTATAAAATATTGCTTTAAAAGTGGTTAGGAGAGTCACTCGGAATAATGCTACATAATCGTATTTACAAGTATATACATAATGTGTCTTGGAAAAAACTGATCTTTCTTCATTATAAACAAGTTTCTGCAATAAAGATAAGTTAAATGTATCGTCTACTTTTTTATTTATGGCTACCCTTCATCATAATTTGTAAAGTTAAAAACTTTAGAGGGGAATAATAATCAAATGAATGTTAAAAGTTTAATAAGACTATAACCCACTGAATTCAGATTAACATAAAAACATTCTTATTTAGCATGTAAACAGGCCCGCCGCTAGCTGTTTGAGCACCCGCGTGCAATACCGATTATGCCGCCCCCTGTCTAACTAGCCAGTGGTGGATTTAGGAAATTTCCGAACCGGGTCAGGAAACTGTGAGATTGCCGCCCCTTCAAACATTATTTGCCGCCCCCATTGTTGCCATTCCGAGTGTCGCCGGCCGCCCGAAGCAGCTGTTGAGCTAAAAAAAAAAGGTCGCCCCTTACATAATACGCTGCAAATTTCGTCGCGGCGACAATGGAGTGGCAACTATCGCGGGGCGGCGACTGTCGATCGCTCGTTTTGCCGCCCCCCCTCGATGTGCCGCCCGCGTGCGGCGCACGCGTTGCACGCCCGCTTACGGCGGGCCTGCATGTAAAACACTCAACACCTTGAAAACATATCATAACACATAAAACATAACATACCATACCAGAACGAAACAAATAAAATGGGAATAATATCCGATTTCAACTATGGTTGAGGCTAAGACCTTCTCAAACAGGATAGAAGATGCTGTAGTATATACTTCGTTGTAGTAAATCTAACCATTAAAAATCATTCCAATATAACTCACAAACTGATAAGCACTGGAAGATGGTTCCCACACCTGCTAAGTTCAAAACTGAATTTGGTAAGAGTTTTTTTTTATTATCAGAGCATAAAACTATTATCTTTCCAGCTTTGGTCTCTCTTCATTTTCAGCCACTTGCAGTATTAAAACAGAATTGCTGGGTATGTCATAACTAACGACAGAAAAAAATATTGAAAGGTATCTAAAAAGAAAATTGTGAAGGTCACATAGCAAAAAGAAAATTAACTAACTTCAAACATTTATATTTGGTTTATATTTCTTAATACAGTTTTAGGTTTGATTTAATGTACACGTTCTAATGTTAGTACCATAAAAAAATATGAGTATGTAGAGAGAAAGAGTCACTATTCACAATCAGTACCTACTATAAGAATTCTAAATGTTTCTAACACAATTATTTAAATATTCTTTATTATAATAGCTACCTTTCTGTACAAATAACTGATAGACAACACACAAGAGAATATATATTTTAAATCAGATCATTAATAACAAATTTTCACAATTCTGTTTTTAACCATATATTAGTTTTCCTTTTTTATATATAAAAAAAGACAATTCACTACTCATGATTCCCTTTTACTGTGCTGAAATCTGCCATGTCAAATAACTGTAAAGTATCAAACACAAACTACTTCATTAGTTTGCTGTGATAGTCTGAATCAAAAGCAATAAAACTGCAACTGAGTTACAGAGCTTGGCAAGCATTTTAATAAGTAAGAAATACAAATCAAACAAATAATTCACCCTGATTTTTACAAAAGCATATACACGTGAGAAGAATATAATTGTTGTAAAATTATTTTAGAAAAACAGGTGCCAATTATCTCAGTAACTGTCTCCTAAGCTACTAGATTTTCACCGGTATTTATTGCAGCTTCCCCTCAGGTAATTACAAATCCTTATCTTCCCCTTGTCCTTTCAATTGTGATATATTTCAATGTAATTGTGTGGGCCATCTAATTACTGTATTTAGGGCTTCATTTTATACTGAGAGCTCACATCAGAAGGAAGTTAATGAGTGCAATTTACACTTCCTAGGTGGTCAGAAAAAATTATTTTTTTGGTGTAAAAACCATCTTTGCATCACAATAGTTATTTGCATTTCATTGATTCAAGAGCAAAAATACAAAAGTCACTATACAGGTTGAAATTTCAATATATCAAATTTTAGAAATCTTGAAAAATAAAATAATATCTCTGCACCCATGACTCAATACTCAAATAGCTAAGTAAAGGCTGTAAACCACCTTGAAAATGAAGTGTGGAAACTTTTGCAAAAATCTGCAATAAATTAACTGTTATAATCAAAGACAAGATATCATCTGCATAGTATCTCTATCAACGAATTTTTCAAATATCATCAATCCTTAAAGTATTGGTAACAGCAACAGTATACAACACTTCGGTAAGAAATCATCTTACAGTTGAAGTATATAATTTAATTGTAAATTTTGTGCTCTATATATTTCAAAAAGAAGCAAAATAATAACAATGAGGGGAAAAGATTAGAAACAGTGAGCAAACAGTTATCAGTACAACAGATTAACCAAGAGCTTTTCAAACAGAACTAAATTATATGACAAAAGTATCTTTTGCAAACATATAATTCTGGCAACACAATAACAGAAAGCATAGTTTGATTTACAGAATCTAATAGAGGAAAAAACTAATATCTGAAGAGAATTCCAGCAGTACTACAGAATCTAACTTTGTGGAAGAAGAGGAAAGAAGTTATAATTAACAGCTGTTAATGTGTTACCATTGAAACATAATTCTTCCTTTAGAGTCAGAAAGTAATAAATTATATTACAAAATATAGAGAATCTTACAATATCTGAAAACAACAAAATGTGCTTCAACTAAGATGATCTGACAATTCAATAAGGTTTGAGAATTAAAAAAAAATATATGCCACATCAAAGAAATAATGTATACAAATGTAAACAAATAACAAAAAAAACACACACACACACATATATACATAAGCATTTTCACTGTTCATTGACATGTATACATGACAAAGAAAGACTTGAACAAAATGCTAACAATCCTGAAGAATTTGTCAGTTTCAGGTATATACAACACAGTCTTTTCTGATGAGTGGCAAGTAAAGAACCCATCCTTATCAAGTAAAGAAAAGCGTTTTCCAAACCTCAGATGAAATAATAGTATACAGCGGTTTCTTTAGCACAAGAAACCAGAATTTTACTTTTAGAAATAATAATTTCACTCACTTCCTTGTAACAGCCTTTTAGTTCAATTTTAAATAGAAATTTCTTACGGACATAAACATGTTTGAATCGCACAAAAACACATTTAAAACAAAATAAAATCAATAATTTACATACACTTACATAAATTCTTCACATTTTGAACCATATGAAACTCACTGCTTGTCAAATGATTCAAGATATTCTACACGGTAACGATTGTAAATGTGATACGGAGTAAGATTCAAATTGTTATTTGACAATACATGTGTCTTGTTTGGTACAACATCATCTCCAAGTCCTAGCAACCAATCTCTACAAGCAGAATGCTGATATTCAGAAACATTTTTTTCTGCCCAGCTGTTCAACCATTTCTGAAATTTCTGACTCAAGCGAAGTGAGACTGATCGATGTGATTTTCTAGCTTTACCCAAAGCTTGACGTTTGTACAGATAATTCTCTTTGTTTACAACAAACACCATTCTATATTGATTTATATTGAACCGACATTGCATGCTGTCACCACCAACCATATCTCCAGCATTATTTGAATAACTAGCTTTTTCTCTCTCCAGATCAGCATCTAAGGGACTTTTTTCATCATCTGAACTGTTAGATTTTGTTTTGATTTTAATATCCTTAGTGGACCCACCATCAATCTGCATAGGCTCTCCATCTTCTTCAATTGCACCCTGCTTCTTCTGACTACTGTCACGGTTCTTTTCTGCCATGTTACCAGAGTGCTGCCTCCAAGTGCGCACATTTCTAGCTAAGAAAACTGGTTTCCTTGAGCGTACACGTGACATTCCATCTAATATCTGGTCACTCGAGCTACTAGGATTTGCATATCTCTCAATATATGTTGACCATTGTTCTACTTCAGCAGGAGGTTCAGGTTCTTCTGAATCATTATCCAAAAGCTCAATAGTCATTCGACAATCATTCCGGTATATGAGTACTTTGTAGCACATTTCATCACCCATCAGGCGCTCAGCCCTCCTCTGGTACATTTGCTCTGCTGCTGCCCTTTGATTAGCTGTATGGCAGATACCTCCAGCTCCATCACGCTTTGCTTCATTTCTGAGCAACTCGATACATTTCTGGCATGTTGCATCTGAAACAATGTGCTGTAATTGGCGCACTGCATACGTTACAACTTTATCAAGTGTAAAAGCAATGTAAGCATGGATCCCAAACATTTCTCTTAATGTGTCCTCATATGCATTACTATCCATATTACCATCAAGAACATTTTTTACCATATCCAAAAATGCTGGATAATAATCTTCTACATCAATTTCACTCTTGGGTTTGAGTCTCAATGTAACTGCAGTTGATTCCTTTCGGTCCTGCCGCTCTTTAGCTTCTTCAGCTGCCAAAATATTTGCTTGTTCATATATTTTAGATAACCTTTCACAAAGTATGTGATGTAGACGTAAAAACAGATACCAATTCCCATTAGCAAAGAAAAGTGTGTATGCTTCATCTGAAGGACCAGACGAAATGTGGTAAAAATGATTTTGACTTATTTCTTCTGTTAGATGAAGCCTTATCACCACTTGGCTTTGCTCTTTTCATCTTCATCATCATCCTCTTGTTCATCATCACTGGGCTCTTGCCTAGGGTGGAAAAACATATCAGGCAAAAGCTGACGAAGTAACTGTTTCACACGCTGTTTATCTTCTGACTGAATTCCAGTCTGTCTTTTAACATGGTGAATCAAAAGATTAGCTGCATCATCAAGCATGTTTTTGTCCTTATAATTGAGAACCAAATGTGGACCAGTTGCTACCTCTCCAGTACCTTCATCAGCTTGGTCATGTCTTTCTTCATAAATGGTTTCAATTTCATTAAACAACTTTTTGATCTCAGTACTTTCAAATCATTCTGCTTAAAGTTTATTCCCTGGTGGTCTAATGATTTTAAGTAATATTTTTCATTTTGTTCTCTCCAAATTTTGTTGAACCCTTTTTGTGGCTTCTCTCCACTCCTCCTCCTTAGCTTTCAACCTGCGCAAAACCACAGGAACAGCAACAGTTGGATTCTTCTTTAAGCCATCAATCACATCATCTGCTTTGTCTCCATAAATACGCCTAATTGCCCTCTGATGAATTGTGGGGGAAAATCCTCCAAGACAGTCATCTAGATGAAACTTTGCCGCTTCCTCTGGAGACATTCGAGATAATTTCTTGTTTATTCCTTGTAGAACTCTAATTGTTTGCTGCATTAGTTTCTATCACAACATCAAGTTCAAATCTTTCGTCTTCACAACGGTATATGTATTTTCAAACTGAGTCTTTCGAGAAGTAACGAAGGTGGAATCTTCAGACCAATTAGGAATGAGACCCATGTATCATTCAAAACTTTCTCTGCATAAGGCAGTTCTACCAGAACATTTAGGTTGTACGATAATTTTTTGGAAGAGCACAGTAGCTTGCACCCAACCTCTTGCAAGCAGTATAATCAATCTCCATGGCCAAATCACCTGCTGGTCGGTCCTGACGCACAACATTATTTGGAATAGCCTCTATGTTTGAAGTACTGCTGCCAGAGCCATTAGAAGAACTGGAATTTTTTGTAAGACCCACAAAGTCTTTAAACCAACGAAATAATTCAGGAAATTTGCCAAGAAATGGGGTAACAAGTTGCACTAACTCTGATCGGGAGACAATTTCATGGTTGAATAAAACTAGGCACCTTAAAAAGTTCTCATATACTTCTTGATTTTTAAGAGCTTTTCTCACCTTATCAAAAAAGCATAATCAGTAAGATTTCCATACTTTGCAGCTTCTGCAATGGAAACATCTCTCAAGCATGCTGTCTTATGTCTCTTTGGAGGTGGAGAGCCTGAACGTGGTGACAGCATAGGTGATGATTTAACATGACTATGACTACTGCCACTACTTCTATGCTCCGGAACTGAAGTTGTCTCGTGTACATCTCGCACAACAGAACTATCATGAATAGGTTTTACTCCAGGCCCTGTTTTCTTTACAGGTGGAGGAGCTTCAGTACAACTAATCTTGCTGGCATTACTGCCACTTGCTTGTGATGCTAACCTATCAGCAATAGTTGCATGGTGGCTTGTAGCATCAGGCAAAAACTGACCAAATTCTGCCAAAAGATCTTCTGATTTGAAACAGTCTTGCAACTTGCGAATAAACCTCTGCTTCTGTTAGATGTCTTGTTGGGTGTCCTTGCCCATCCTTCAAATTTTTCTGCTCCTTTTGATATGTATGCAGGATCTCCAAAAATCTCTTATACTTCTCAGGCTGACTGAGAAATCGTTTCTTTATCTTGTTAACATAGTTTATGGCATGTCCAAATTCAACAGGCTGGCTCTGAGCAGACTGTGTATCTGGCAGTGGTGAGATACTTGGAGCAGGTGACTGTTGTAACTGAGGTTGTTGTGGGGGTGTTTTAGGAGCAACTGTTGCAGTAGATGCAAGAGGTGCAGGAACTGAGGGAAATGTAGGTGGGGGCACTGAAGCTGTTCCAGGAGAATTAGGCCTACCACCAGATGGAACCATAGTAGTTGTCGTTGGTACTCCTACTACAGAACTTGGCATTGACACAGAAACTTGAAATGAGTAGCCTTGATTATTTGGCTGCACTTCAATCTTGTACCCAGGAGGTAAGAAAGTATTAAATCCGACAATGAGCTCTGGATGCCCCTTGAAAAGATTTGAAACCCTCTGTATAACGCCAGGTGTATCAATGCTTTGGGACTTGAATTCTTTCATTATATCAAGAAATTCATTATAAACTTGTGGCTGACTGCCAAATTTAAATTTGACTTGGTCAAGATATGACAGAGCATCCTCCACCTTGAGGCGTTGGTATGGCTGAGGCTGCTGTGGATGCTGTGGCTGTGCAGGGCCTTTAGGCCTTGATGACTGTGGTGGTGGTGGTGGTGGAGGAGATCCTCCACCATTTGCTATAACACCACTGCTGTATGATGGCATTGAAAGCTGTACACTGCCAGGCATCTTGAGAGCAGACAATCTACAAAAAAATAAAGATAATGACACTTAAAATTAACAGTATGATAAACAAACATGTAAAGTTAAGATTGAAAAGAAATTTTGGAACATTTACAACAAAATTTTGTCTCAGCAGCAAATTTTAAGATTATGGAAGCTATCCATCAGCATAATTTCATGATGTTCTGCTTTAAATACGAGGTTATCAGGAAAAAAAATTATATGTTGGTGCCAAATCCAAGTAACTATGCAGAAAATTTATTCACTGTCAATCAAAAAATGGATATTCCATATGTTTCACATTTATTACTTTTCTTTCTGAAACATGCATATTAATTTAGTACAAAATTAATTTCTTTATGCAAGTAATGTATTCAGTAAGCATTATCAAAATAAAGCTGATAAAATGAACCTTTAAGTATACTTTAGAAGTCCATGAAAACATTTGGTCAAAATTTTTGCAACCAGCCACCATAAATTTCCTTCTGATTGTAATGATGGAATGATTACAGGAAAGCCTGTAGATGGTGTGACGATAAAGTTTAAAAATTCCAGCAAGAAGTGGTTTTTGTATTGTTTCCCAACATTCCACACTAAAATCAGAGAATCGCAATTTTTCTATTTCTAAACTCTGAAAGGTATAAAACAAACAAATTTACATGGAATTGTAGCATTGTGATAGTATCAATATTCAAGATTTCAAGAAAATCTGAATTTGTGTCATGGCTTGGGTGGCTGACATCGAATGTCTATTTTTAGGTAATAAATCTATAAATGGAAAGAGAAATAAACCTGGAATTTGAAGATCAATAAAATATCTATACATTGGAATCCATTTATTAAGTATACTTAATTTTTGATGGCAATATATGAAAGGAAATATTCAATACAGGAAAAGTTTTAATTACTGAAATAATTTATAAGCAACCATTGTGGCATTTGGATATTTTATCTTCATCACAAACTTCAAACTTAATATGACTTTAAATATTTGTATATGCTACAATTTCTGTTAATTGTTTCTGAAAACTTTTTTTATTTTAAGATAAAATAATGTGTTTGTCCAAACAATACTTCGCAATTCTGCTACAATATCTCATTTAAACTGTCCAATACTTCATCTAACAACTATGTGGTCATCATTAGGTTATTCCTTAACTGATTATCTTTCACCAAACTGTGAGCAGGTGGTAATGGAAACACCAGCAGATGATAAAATAGTAGCAGGACAGTCTCATACCAAAAGACAGACAAGTGTGTACTAGCTTTTATTGGATAATGCTGCATCTTAATCATGTGAAAAAATTGTAGCTCAGACACCAAAAGCTGGAAACTGGCGGTTTATTAAGAGAGTTGTCAATTATTTATATTTCTAAAATGTTTTTAAGGATGCATTGTGAATAGTTTGAAGATAGATGCACCACATTCATATTGTCATATTCCACTGGAAACGAAATTTTCTGCATTCATGGGGTTTTCTGGTCAACAGACACGTGGTGTTTTTTTCTTTTTACAATATATCTCAATGATCTGGTTGACGTGTCCAATATATATGTTACCTGTGACTGAATCCTACAGAGTTCAAATTGTAGTGGCATGGTGAAACATGAATTTTACTTGCTGCCTTTCCAGAAATATGCCAATCTTGGAAACTATACTACCTGCATACAAAGGCAATGTTGTTACATACTACCACATATCAGTAATCTCACCTAAAACCACTCAAATGGAGTTTATCATGTATAGTTGTACAGTAAGGGACATTCATAAACATTTTCTTAACTGTAAAGAACTTTTTAACTTGATTTTAAGACATTATTCCAAAGAACATAAGATTTATAAAGGATAATTTCTCAAAAGTTAATAGATTTTGCCACATCCATTTCCATTAAAAACACATGATATTAGGATCAATTTGATGTGTAATATGTACAGGCTAAGAATTTTTCCTAAAGAGATATGTCAATTTAAGAAGTTTTACGACGCTTGCTTGGAAGGAGCGAAGTATAAAAGTTCTTTGATGAAAGAGAAGAGTTATCACAAATTTCAATATCACAGGTTATTGTCAACATAGCTAGAACTAGTCAGGATAAAAATCTGAGTAGTTAAGTAAACTCTTAAGGACGTTTTTTTGGTGAAATAAAGAAAAAATCATCGGCATTTTTAATTGCCTCAGTACTTGGCTTGGAAAGATAATGTTTAGTAGCATGGTGTTTCAGTAGCCCTGCTACGCCATCACAAGGCCCCTTCCCATTTCCAGTAGCACTGTATACCTGTTTCCACAGCATCTCATTTCTCGCTTTGGTGATGCCTAAGCTGGCCCATATGACTGATTTATTGGCGTGTGATTATTATCTATGGGGATTCCTGAAATCGAAAGTGTATGCGAACAGGTCAAGAACTATTAAGGAATTGAAACACAACATTCACACTGAAATCGAGGCAATAACAGGCGACACCCTCCATAAGGTTATGGCGAATCTGCGTGTTCGTGCCGAAGCTTGCATCGCCAACAAAGGTGGACACCTGCAGAACATAATTTGAGTGTCCTTTTTAACACTAAGGCTTTATTATGGGAAAATATCATATTTTAGTTAATGTAATATTTTCGGGAGTTAGGCACAGGACAGACGAGGCATCGCTGATGCAAATTCAGCGTAAGGTCGTTTGTTCCACCACACAATGCTGACAGAAGGAGTCACCTTCAAGTGGATCTAACTGGAATCAATGACGTCAAACACGAGGTGGCGTGTGGCTACGGAACAGTTTATTCACTCTCAGTTCATCAGGAGCAGTTTAGTTGACAAGATGGGTTAACTTGTAGCTAAGCCGTTTCTCGTCAGCCTAGTCTAGCCAGCAATACATTCCGCTAAGTCAGTCTGCCATTTTATCAGTCAACATTAGTAGCCATCATTCATAGATGAAATAGCCTTGCAGTAGCGTGCCAACGAATGTAACATGTACAGTCAAGTGCTACAATAAACAGGTTGTTCAGCAGTTAGCGCTGAGTTATTCATATAAAGGGTAGATTATCAGCTAGTCATTTCACAAGTGCTAGCCTTCCTATCCTCTTTGCTGCACATAAACCAGCTGCTGTCAGACCTGACGTGATTTAACCTCTTATTAGTAACATCAAGACGCAGACGAAGCCATCTCTTGAAGCAAGAAGATAACGCAAGAGGTATTACAAGAGGGATAATAGCAAATCAAAAAAGTCAGTCAAATCCACCCGGGGTCCTCCCACTTGTCAACCGCCCACAAAGTATAGACCACTCGAAACCAGACAACTGGCGTCAAGGTGTGAAATACAATCACACTATCTGACAATTGGTGATCAGAAGTTGGATATGAACAGGACCCCATAACATTGTGGCCTGATAGGAGAATAGCAAAGGGAAAAAAAAGAGTGAATGGCAAGGAGTAGTTTTGCTGGCAGACAGGTGTAAGAGCGGGAAACGGTTGATAGCAATAATAATCAGTTACTATAAAAGTATATCACATCGGCGACGGATAGCTTTAACCAGCACAGGCAACACGTGAAATGAGGAGAACAGCTGGAGGCGTCACATTTCGTCGACGCAGTGGGTGTCGAGTTCGCGGTGAACGGCGGCGGCAGCAGATAGTCAGTGCGGATTTTGAAAAAACGGAGTGGACCTGCGGCGGCAATGAGTCCTCAGAAATAGCAGAAATACAGTGAGTTTTGAGCACACGCACGCGCTTGGAATGTATTATGAGGTTTTTTTGGGAGAAAATTGCATCATTTTAAAGCCAAAAGTAAAGTTTTCGCAGTAAATTATATGATAATTACGCGCACACTTCAAAATGATTAGCGCACACATTTGTATTTGGTTTCCTTCAGGACAAACTACGTTCAACCAGTATAGAAGTTTTAATGATTTCAAAGTGTACAATTCAGGTAAAAAACATTTTGTTTAAAACGCAAAATCATAGGTTTATCAGTGAATGAAATGGAAGAATAAATTTAACATAATTAATTACAGCAATGATATTGTCAAGGGGCAGTATCGATTCAAAATGGCAGCTGATAAATTGTCTCTTCAAAATTATGTTTTGCGAATAAATTGCAACTTCAAAAAAATATAGTAATAATTGTCAGATAAGAAAAGCATCTAAATTTAATTTATAAAAG